>JAVQJF010002882.1:0-48687 GCA_036023855.1 Gadopsis marmoratus
AGACACCTAGAGACCTTAGACACCTAGAGACCTGAGACACCTAGAGACCTTAGACACCTAGAGACCTTAGACACCTAGAGACCTTAGACACTTAGACACCTGTCCGGAAGAGCGGAAAGAGGCGACGCGTCCAAAACTTTCCTCTCCCCGCACGGACAAAGTGTCCGGCGGCTCCCGTGTTCCGCGCTCACCTGTCGGTATCTGGCCGGAGGCGTCACCCGCCGCCGAGAAGAGGAGCAGGAGTCCCGGGAACACAGAGCAAAGTGTATCCATGTTCCCAAACGTGGGCCGTGTGCCGAGTCTGGAACAGTTTTCCCCTCCGGAAAGTTTCTCCTCCGTCCTCTCCTCCTCCTCCGCCTCCAGTCGTCCTCGGTTCTCTCTTTAGCGGGGTTTCTCTTATTATTCCTCCTGTTGTCGTGAATCCAGCCGCCCCATTCTCTCCTTCCTCCGGTTTCTCTCTCTTTTCGCCTTCCTGCGGGGCTCTCGCGGACACTACACTTTGTTTCACGCGGACTGTGGGGGGGGGGAGGGGGGGGGGGAGAGAGGGAGGAGGGAGGGAGAGAGGGAGGAGAGAGAGAGAGAGAGAGAGGGCGCGCGAGCGCAGCATAGAAAGTGCGTGACGTCACGAGACTGAAGTTGACTGGAGGAAAAAAAAAATCACACAAATTAAAAGAAGCAAAACTTGTATTCCTTGTAGTGTGTTGTGTGTGATGTTTTTATGTATTTCCCATTATTCATTGTTACGCACACATATTCAGTTTAGCTCCCCATGAACGTAATCACCACCACGACTTAACATTTGACAGTAAAATATATTTAGATTTCAAAGCTCCTCCAAAATTCCTCCTATTTTGATTAATTTTTAAGTCATTGTTTTCTATAATTGTTCTCACCTATACCTCATGTTCTCGTGTAAACCCAGTGGTGAAATGAGCAGTCTACATTTAGTGTGTTTAAGTTTTAAGGTACTTGTACTTAACTGGAGTATTTCCATTTTACGCCACTTCATTCTTCACTACATTATACATTATACATTATACACTACATTTTTTTTTGTACTTTGTACTCCACTACTGATTTTACGCACGTAACATGTTATTGGCTTTGAAAATAAAAGGTGAAGAGGGAGGAAGAATGGAAAGAAGCTGCATTTGTGATCAGCTAGACCTCTCTCTTTTTGTAAGAATACCCTCACACATACACTTAGCGATCGTTTCCATTAAGCTAATATAGAGGTTCCTCTGCGTTTTGAGCAAGTTATGTAGTTATGAACATACAGAGGATTATCACCCAAATCTGCATCATAATGATGTGCCAAATTTGTTCACAACCTGTTTCCACTGAGCCCGCTGGCCAAAATAATCAGGTTATTGCAGGTTTAAACAATGTAATGCATGCATGCCAATAAGCAGGAGCAGCTCTAGTTGGCCCCCTGATGACAGTTCATAACAGCTCTGACACAAAAATATTTATAATTCCTGGCACAGTCCAGTACCTGTCCAGCTCTGTGTCCCCTAAACCATCCAGTCACCCCCAGCCCCAAAGGCACCATTGCTAATACAGCATATAGAATAGAGTATAATGGAGAGGAAACAAATAGAAACAACCCATATCCTCCTCAGCTGAGACACTAATGTTATCAGACACACAAACTCATGTGATGATGTCATAAAAATGTTAGTGTTCATGTTAATGTCTGCAAATCGAACTCATTCACGGCGCAGAAATGTTAAACATAGCCATGCAAGAGTCCTGCAGGACAAAAATCAAACTCTTTCAAAGACACACACCAGAGCACCAGGGCTTGGATCTGCAATGTCATCAAGATGTACAGCCAGGAGGTGCTTCTTTTTGATTTAAAGCAGACCTTGTGGACGGTTGGTGGACTGTGAACATAACTGTATTTTTTATTTGAGCGAAGAACCTTTCTGGCAAAAAGTGATTTAAATTGCTTCAGCACTCGGTTGAAGGATGACCTTTATATCCCCCCGTGTCAGGCCATGAAGTAGATCACCGGAAAACTGCATTTAGTACATTTAACACACTCGCGATTCATTTTCTGTATATACAATTAGCTGATAGTGGATACGTGGGCCATTTTACAGTAGCTAGCATGCTAGCGTTAGCACCAGTTTCTGTGTGTTCCTGGTAGAAATGAAAAACAAATCATTTGCCCACATTTCACCATCTGCCATCGGTGGTGACAGCCGCGCGTGTCAAAGTGGGGCTAGATGACATCATGACAGGCCTGCCAAAAAGACAAAATAGATGTTTTGATTTGGTACACAGCTGAGCTAAAAATACGTGGCGTGCATGGAAATGTACAAGCAGGGAACCGTATCCTCTTAGCATGCGTTGTCGCTCTTAGAGCCACCTCTCCCACATAAAAGGTGTGAATAATCTCTTCTCCCGTGTTTGCGGCTGTGGGAGACCAACTTTGGCCTCTGCAGGGACAATAAATTATTTTCCAGCATTTCACAGGGTTGCTGGATTGTTGGTGTGCTGGCAATTATAGGGGTTGTCTTTCTGTCCGTACAGTAAATGTGAGTGTCTGGCCTGGAATTGTAAGTGTCCTGCAAATCAACCTCGGTGTACTGTCACAAAAATATCACTCTCATGCTGCTACTCTGCTTTAAAATGTGAATTTGCTGTTGTACCACAGTGCTGGTACCCTGCTATTATAGACAGCAGTGTATCCTCACAGTTGTGTTTGCTGAAGTTGCAGGTTCCAGGTTGTTATTTTCTCGTACACACTGCTGTCATGCCATACTTTTGTATGCATTGATGCAGGCAGCTTTTACATTGCCAGGTTTGTGTACAGTGGGCTGAAATCTGCCCATCTAAGCGTACCTGTACTTTCCACTCCGATATGATTTTGCATGGGTATATTCAGTGGATGCAACTCTGTTTGCAGCCATGGATGTCTGTGTCACTCTGTCCAAATATCAAAGTGTGTTCGTCAGCTGTCAAATTACATCTGAAGTGCACATTTCAAAGATGAAACTAGACTGAGAGATGCAGAGATCCTCTATTCAGTGCAACACACGACAGATGTGCTGAAGTAAATTTGAAAGTGGATTTTATTACTTAGATTTTCATGTAGAATCATAAAAACTACTTCTTTTTTGTTTCAGTAGCTTTTGTACCAAACATTGTCTTTCACAGTGTGAATTCTGGTCTGCAGTGATTTGAAGATGTATGTGTCTCTCCCGCCATTGATTTTTTTTTTTGTACCTCACATCAAACAAAATGATCATGTTCCAACTCTTATCTGGCTTCACGTGGCAACTGCTCAGCCAATAAAAACGTGGCAGGCAGTCATCGCTGTGTAATAACAGATCTGGTAGACTGGAAGTTAGCCTGCACGGGAAAAAATCTCTGTGCTGTAAATGGACAGCAAGCATAAATAAATCTTTTATTTGGAACCACCGGATGACCTCGTTCGACCCCGATGCAGGTACATTGTTCCTGTGCAGGCAATTTCCAGCAGTCTAACCTCTCACAGCACTCACTGGAGCTCACCGGTAGCTCAATGCAATTTTGTGACCAAATGTGCCATCCAGTGTCGGGTCTATGATGGATTGCAGAGGAGGCTCCTGTGTTTTTAGACCAACCCCGACACCAGAAAATAATGTAAATATTGGATGACTTCACAGAACCCCATGTTTAATGACATGTCCCAACAACTATAGTCATTAAAGTTTGTGCAGACCTGATGGATTGCTACAAAACGTTGCACTGACACTCATGATTCCCAGAAGATGCATGACACTGACTTTGGTGACCCCCTGACCCTTTCCTCTAGCCCCACTGTGAGGTTTACACTTGTAATTTTGATAAGAATTTCTTGACAACTATTGGATGGATTGCAATGAAGGTTGGCTCAGATATTCATGTCCATCATCAGGTTAAACTAATGGCCAGCCTCAGCTTTACTTTGTGTTTAGTGCTAATTAGCAAATGCTATCATGCAGGTTTAAAAATTAAAAATGAACATGTTAGCATAGCTCTTAGTCTTGTATTCTCACAGACACAGGTGATGACACATAATATATATTGTACATACAGCTCTCCTAGTATCCCTCTGACCGCAGCTTGATTTACAGCTCTGTGACTCTCCTGTTATTTTATTCTGCTTCTTCTTCCTCCACTGTCTGTCCTGTCACATGCTTTATTTGAAAAAAGACAAGACTGACTTTGTCTTCTTGGTTCAGGTACTTTTATTAAGCTAAATGTTACAATAAATAAAAAAACTGAAGCGTAAAATCCATCAGGCTGTACCTCATACCCCCGGCTGTACTTTGTCACATCAATGTAATGTATATGAAATGGTTTTGACTCTGATAGCAAGCAATTTGAAGTTGACTTGACCTGAAACAGACACCCTTAGCTGAACACAGTGCGTTTATGATAAAGGGTCAGCTGATTGAATTAAATTGATGATGTGATTTTACAGTAAATGTGGACAAATATCAGAAGAGTTTGGCTTTGACTGTGACATGTGACAAGATGTATGACTCATTACTTTAACTGAATTTGAAATACTTTCAAATCTTTAGTGTTCGTACATTCTATCGACCACAGAAATAAAAACTGAGTGATATTATGTGTGGATATGAGTGGACTGAAAAAGAGAAGAAAAGAGGAGAACCAAATAGACTTTGAGGTCAGCTCATTTGATTTTGACTTCAATCTATTCACAGTCCGAATAGAAAGTTGAATTAAATTTTTTTTAAAGGTGCGACCTTCTCTCTGTTATATTGAATACAGGGCCCTTCCAATGCAAAAAGTCTTTCAATATTTGAATCACTCTAAAAAAAACAAACTTGCTGAATTCAATTATTATAAAGAGAACTTGACACTGGATGTTCCTGGGATTCTGCCCTTAGGTTTGACAACTATGTAGTTAATTTGTCAAAACAGAAGAAATGTGATCAGAAGATCTGACAAAATCTATAAAGCACAAAGGGACTTTGACAAATAAATAATGAATGCCCTTGATATAGAAAAAAATCATAGCAGGACATACCGAACAACCAAGAAATAGCTAAATAAAATGGAAATGCAACTAAAGTGTTAATAACAACATTATGAGAAAAGACTACTAGTTTTGATAAAAGACTAAATAAACAGGACACAACATGGTTGAAACTGTGAATGCAACAAAATCAATGCAATGATTATGTAAATAGCAATTACTGTAAGTAGCTGAAAAGCAGCAATAATTGATTTTTTCCCCACATCATCATTCATTTGGAGCCGTGTTTCTGGCCTTGTAATGAACGTAAGACCAATATTCAACCTCCTTTTAGCTCCGTTTTTGTTCTTCATCAACTCCTGAGGAAAAAAATCTGACTCTTTAGCTCCTGAATGCTGCACTATGTTCACCAGCGAGTCACATAACTTTGACTGTCTGCTGTTTGGTGCTGGGCAGGTTAATGTACAGTTGATTCATCAGAGCTTTTCTAGCTGAATGCAGCTGCAGGCTACAGTTGGAAACGAGGTTGTTGAGAGAAGTGAAACCAAAACCATCACCAAGCTGTGGGCGGGAAAACCAAAATGATGAGCTGAGTATTGCACATACTCGTGTGATCCATCGACTATCCATATAAAAATATTTTTTAGACAAATGTGGAGGTGTGTTTAATGGCAAGTGAGAAGATGTGTTTGTGTATGTGTTGGTGAGTTTGAATTATCGAGAATTAATGTGTATTACTGAGTATTACAGAACTTCACCTCAGGCTCCACACTGGACCTAAGATTATTTTTGGAAAAGGACACAGCGCCCTTGTCGCAGTAGCATGCCACTGTACTCCTTTATGATGAAAAAGATGCGACATGGAAAAAATACACTGATGAGTCCTTTCAAAGAAGGCCGTTTATAAATGTCCTTAAAAATCTCCCTCCCCATGCCTTTTGTACAGATGTGACAGAAGAAGGCAGGCAGGTTTCACACTGATTATCCATTGTGAATCATGTCATAATTGTGTTTGGAAAAGCATGGCAGCGACTCCCTCCCTCCTCAGATGAGAATAAAAGGAAATAGGAAGAAATAAAGAGGAGAAAAGTGAATATGCAGACACTTCTGAAGGCCAAATGCCTGAAAAGCCAAGCTGGAAGGGGGAGGAATAAAACCAAAATACCACTGCCAAAAGTAGAAGATATGGACATAACATCACAGTGTCACAAAATTAATAAATAGAAAAAAAAACAAAAGGTCTAACGAGCAGGCATAAAGGAAAAGTCACTAGCCAGGTCACCTTTGGAAAAACAAACATTCAGAGAAGCTTTCATTCTCAGGCATTCACATTTAAGAAATTTTCCTTTGCATAATCTTATTCAGAGAGGTATTTAACAGAGATTAATCTGTCCAGTAATGACCAAAAGCTCTCCATGTTTTGAGGCATACCTCAGTCCTGACCTTGAGTTGGGATTGTGTTGCCAAACTCCCAAGGTCAAGAATGAATGTTCATGGTTACATTCCAACTAAATATAAAGGTGTGAAGGCATGTTGTTCCAATGTTTTATAGTAAAAAACTAAGACTTCATTGTTTTTGCTGTACTTTCAAATCTCAAGTGAATCAAGCGTCATAGCAGTCAAATCAACATTAAACCTCCAGTCCTAACTTTTGTGACCAACCACCGATCAGCCATAACTTTATGACCACTGACTGTGTTATGACAAGGGCCAAACTGTGATGGTATAGATGACTGGGTCAGAGCATCTCCAACACTGCAGCTCTTGTACCAAAAGTGGTCCAAGGAAGGAAAACCGGTGAGCATGACAGGGTCGTGGTGCGCATGGAGAGCGAAAGCTGGCCCATGTGGTCTGATCCAACAGAAGAGCTACTGTAGCTCAAGTTGCAGAACGAGTTAATGCGGGTTCTGATAGAAAGGTGCCAGAATACACAGAGCATCGCAATTTGTTGCATATGGGGACCGGTCAGCGTGCCCATGCAAACATACACCCATCGGTGTACGTTTGTCTCAGGTCCAAGTTTCAGGTCTGCAGCTCTGGTAATAGTAACATTCATGAACCAAGTTTATTATTTATTCAGCCAATTCCAATGGGGATTTTTCAAACTTTTCTAAACAATAAAAGATTCTGCATATGAATGAGAAGAGAAGAGAAGAGAAGAGGAGAGGAGAGGAGAGGAGAGGAGAGGAGAGGAGAGAAGAGAAGGAGAGAATGGTGTTTTTTTGTAGACAGAGTTGGCAAAGCTCCACGTCAACACACATACACAGAGTTAAACCATTTGGGGCCTGTGTGCGAGAGATATGTATGTTCATGTTCAGTCTCAAGGTCGCAGCTGTGGTAGGAAACTGCTGTGTGTGCGTGTGCGTGTGTGTGTGTGTGTGTGTGTGCGTGCGTGCGTGCAGGCGTGTGCGTGTGTGTGTGTGTGTGTGCGTGCGTGTGTGATTAAATTTGAAAAAAGACAGATAGGGAGAGAAGGTTTGTGTGGGTTATTCCTCTCATGCATTCTCAGGTCGGAGGTAAGCAGCCTGGTGTGGGAGTGTGTAAACACACATGTGCAGAAATATGCGCTTTTGCATACTAGGCACACTTACTACACTCACACACACCTTCTTAGAAACATACTTGAAGCCAGTTTTTCAGCTCATCCTTCAGCACACTGTAACACTGGGTGTTGTGCTCACTGGTGCGGACAGATGTTGCAGAGTTGTCCAACAACTAGCTGAAGGAAATTTGTGTCTGAATGCAGCCGGACCAGACACACAGATTCCAATGAAGCCACCACTTAGCATCTGTACAAATGTTTCGAAACCAAAACATTTGGCCTTGTCTGTCAACTTGACTGTCATTCCGTCAATGTGTCTGTGAATCCGAATCAGAGCTACAATGAACAACTTTGATTTGCAACTTTCTGTGCAAGGAGAATATCTTCCACAATTGTCTTTATCAAAAAAAAAAACCCCCCCATAGTTTTGGTCCGGGAAACAGGAAAAGTGTCATCTCAGTTTGTGGTGATAGAAATCATACCTTGTACAGCATCCGTGACTTTCCTAAATAATTACACTGCATCTCATCAGCTCATGTATGTTTACAATAAAACCATCCCAAAATGAAACAACATTCAAACACATATAACCTCAAACGAATGCATACACTGTAAAGCTGCTACAGCTTTACACGTTTGGTTCGCTTGCACCACGCAGGTGACGCATGAAGAAAGAAAATAAACTATCCCCTACAAACCAACTGGAGATAATCCCACACTCCAGTTTGGCCAGTAAGCCTGTCCCCCGAAGTGGAGGCCTTGTAAGAAGCAGATGAAGTTTATTTTTGCAGCAGGTTTGCTTCCAGATCCATATTCTGTGCCTCTCTGCCAATGTATGTGGAGGCCTACAGAAGCCATGTGACAAAACGGCATGGCCAAGAATCTTCGTGATGTTGTTGTTGAACATGTCGAAAAAGTGGCTTTCTGAAGGAGCACAACTTCTTCTCATAATTTCTCGGTCACCTTTTTTTTTTTTTAAATCTGTGCTGTGGGTTGCTGTGCAAAATGTTAAATTTTCTTAATCACAGCTTTTAATGACTTGGCCACGTCGCACATACTATTCCCATCTACGCGAGCATGTCCACTGAGCCATGGTGAGGGGGGGTTAGTCCACACTTCGACTGTTGCCATGTTTTTCGCTCACAGATTCAGCCAAGGCAGACACACTTGGCTGTATATTTGTCCGGTGCCTGGCTTCACTAAAAGCTGTGAACCTGATTTAAAGTGATAATCTGCAAGATCGGTGTTCGGTTTTGTTGTCCCCAAAGAAGATTTTTCCAGGTTAAGGCCGACACTGGCTGTTGAGAACAGCAGATACAGGGAACGAAAGCTTCTCTGATCCAGCTACAGGTTGATGTAGAACAATGGGAGATAGAAAGTGAGAAAACTGACACTGGATGACGTGCTAATGTGAGAGATTTTTACTTTAAGAGGTGTTATTCTGGAGTGTAGCTGTTGTTGGCGCTTTGAAGAATCAGCATTATCAAGGAACAGTGTGTGTGTGTGTGTGTGTGTGTGTGTGTGTTCCTGGTCCAGCTTGGCCTACAAGGCTGGCACTGCCCACTTGAATGTTCTGCTGTTACCATGACAATCCCCACCATGCCAGGCCAACACCATATGGTTGCTATGGTAACGTTCCATTTTTTTGGCTGATGCCGGTGAACCAGGTGTATCTGCCAGCTGGTAGCGACAGGTGGATGGTGGGAGTGAGTGTGTGTGTGTGTGTCTGTCTGTTTTAGAGCAGATAAACCACAAACACGGAGCCTCCAGGAGACAAAGTAAACCAGAAAACAATAAACCGGAGCGCTGCGTTCTTTTTAAACATTCCCAACGCTTGATATTTAGAAACATCAAATCATTATTTGTGAATCTCGCTATGGGTTTACAGCGCTTTTACCTTTATTATGAGTCCATCACATGACTCTGAATCATAAAGAAAGACCTTAAGGGCACTGACAAACTCAGGCAACAGTTGGTCATCAGGCACTATTGGGCCAAGTGTGGCTGATTATCGCCTGTAGTGATAATGAGAAAGTCCAGCACCGTCGGTTCTTGTTGGCCTGTGTCAGCTTTGTCTCTTTCAGTTCAGCATTTTGAAGCAGGGACTCAGTGAGCGTGACCTGTCCGAGTGGCTGTTCAGTAGTCATCAGTTGCAGTTTTTAGTGAAATTGTGTCACTTTGTATTTGAAATGTGACAAGACTGTCCACTCACATACTCGTGAAAATGATTGGCCAGTTTGTTTCCTTGTTGTTGTTGTTGTACAAAAGTAAAAAGAGTACAGGAGCACACCTGCATGTTGTGCGCAGTCTTTATGTTATATACTGTAACCAAAGAATTTGATCTATCAGGTGTGAACACACTATCTCACTCTACAAAATCTGCTCATTAGTTAATGGTATGAAACTGAAACACATCTTGTTCTTTTGAGAACATAGGGTGTATTCCTTGTTTCTGAAACTACCTAATGAATTAAACTCAATATTGCATTCAATCTTTTGAAAGATAATATTCATATTGATACTGACGAAAAAGATGTTGAGACATCACCAACATTTTCTGACTAGATGACGTGTCCCCCTCCCTCCCTGTGGGTCACGTGGCGTATAAAGAATGGGTAAGTCCCAAACTTGGTGTCATAAGGTTTATAATTGACATTCACTGCAGGCCAGAAAGGACAGGGTACATGAAAAATTACATCAAGCTTTGGCGCCTGTGTAAGAGTTTGCTCTTGCCAGAGGAGAGGTGTGTGTGTGTGTGTGTGTGTGTGTGTGTGTGTGTGTGCGCCCCGTTGCTTTTCCCTGTGTACGTGTGTCTCTTTGTGTGTCACCGTAAATGTGTGTGCTTACATGTACACTATAAGTATCCGTATGTTGGTGTGTGTGTGTGTCTTTGCCCGTGGAAGGGAGAGGAGGTAAATTCATATCAGAGTGTTTTTGCTACAGGCATGGTAATTATGGCAGTTTTTAATAACTATACTTTATAATCATTTAGCACTGATGATGCACACACATACACACACACACACACGCACACGCACACATCTCTTGAGGCACTAATGAATTTAGATGTGATAGGCACTGAAGCTGAACTTAAGGGGGGGGGTGAGGTGGAACAGAGAGAGAGAGATAGATGGATAAAGAGCGAGGAAGGCAAAGAGACAGAGAGGCGGGGAAACTTTGTTTTCAGTGTAACAAAATAACCATTTATGCATGAAAATGTTGTGCTGCCTCGATCATTTTTCATCAGTGTGTTCAGGGAAAAGCCGATCACTGCTTCACTGAGTGCAAGCCCGTTCTGATACCATGAGAACGCAGAGGAAAAGATACAAATACCACGAACAAATAAAATTCCTTCAAATTAAAAGCCCTTGAGAAATGACGGTTACAGGTTATGCTGCCTTTAGAATAATCCAGTGGTTCCCAATCTGGGGGATAAATCTGAGCAGACACCAGATGGTTTATAGTCGCCATCTCAGTTAGTGGGCTGTGGAGGCAGTGGCACTGTGCCAAATTAGATTTAAAAATTATTTTAAAAAATGTGGTTATTTACAAAGCTAGTTATTTTTTTATGTGTAAATGTGCTCAAGGATTCACATAAAAAAAAAACGGGAAATTGAAATGCATAATTTCGACGACCAACGTGTTTTGCCACTGTTAGCTAGCTAATGTTCCCTCGGATGCAGTCAAACAAAATGGATCAGCATTTGAAACAAAAATGTGATGTGGGAGGCAACCCTGCGCCGGTAAAAGCTCCAAAGCGTGTGGTGAGGAAATATGACCCTGAGTACATTAAATTTGGATTCATAATGGTAGGCAGTGCAAAGCACAGTGTGACAATCCTGTCAAATGATCCGCTAAAATCATCAAAGCTCCAGAGACACCTAAACACAAAGGACCCGGGATGTTGTGTGGTTTTTTCTCATTTATTTCGGAAGGTGGTCTTCAGATACCTTTTAACAATCAGAGGTTGGCCTTAAGTCACAAAAGGTTGAGAACCTCTGGTTAATGTCCCTCTACTCATTTATGCCCTTTCCCCTCCAACATTTCTCTTATCTTTTTTTTTTGTCATTTCCTTCTTCATGCCTTCTTCTACAGTAATTCAGATAAGAAGTTTAGAGAGAAAATGAATGTTTGGTCAAACTGCTCTAAGCTCATAGACATATTCAACCAGCGGTGAAGGGTCACAAGTTGACATACATTGGCTACATTTTAAGGGGCCACCAGCCAAAACGGTTGGGAACCACTGGCCTGATCAACCAGCTGATTTATGTGTTGCCTTCTCTAGCACCACCATCACTGCAGTGGTGGGATCAAACCAAAGGCAGTGCCACTGACAGTGAAAGCACGGTGGGCTGGGCGATGGCCTCAGTATCCTTCAAATGGAGTACTTGTCATGCAACAATTTTACTACCACGAGCACTTTTTGTGTAGGAAAGAATGCAGGATCTCTCTCAAGCTTTCTTTTGTGATTTGTCGCACAGCTTTTAACATCACTTGTCCTGTGCGTACAACTGGGTGTACACACATGAAAGTGGTCTACGGTTTCAGTTTGATAGGTGAAAGAGAAATAAACCATCCTCTCCTCTCCTCTCCTCTCCTCTCCTCTCCTCTCTCCTCATAGGTTTAGACAGGTACTGAGTGTGGCAGAGCTGAGTGAATTGGTTGCTGAGATGGGTCATTAGCTTTTCTGCCCTCGCCATCGATCTGCGCCAGACGAGATGGGGGAGAAAGAGAAAGAGAGCGACAGACAGAGAGAGAGACAGGAGCACGGCTGCACCTTTAAATTAAGACGACTGGAGAGAATCAAACAGTGAATGGAAAGACCGCAACAGGAGAGACCAGGTTAAATGGATTAAACTGTCTAGAATGCTTTGTTTTAACTTAATGTCACAGGTCCAGTAAGTGGGCCTGAAAAGGCGGCCATTTTGTGCCCCGAAGTGTATGTCACCGAATTCAGTTTATTTGGAATCATAAAATGGCATGAGTGAACATCATAAAACCAGCAAAGAGGATTCTTTCCGTCTCAGTTATCCAGACCAGCTACTCAACCAACAGAATTAATGGACTAATTCTAAAGGGGAAGAATTCTGAATGGTTTTCTAATTAATTTGCGGAACGGTTGTAATTTTCTTGCTGAAACACGAGTGTAAAACTGCTCAAACTATGTGTTAGACTGAGAGGGGAACTTTAAAGTT
Source organism: Gadopsis marmoratus (assembly GCA_036023855.1). Lineage (NCBI taxonomy): Eukaryota > Metazoa > Chordata > Actinopteri > Centrarchiformes > Percichthyidae > Gadopsis > Gadopsis marmoratus. The sequence continues at coordinate 12,716 of JAVQJF010002882.1, forward strand.
TAGGCATTATATTCCCTTCATCCCCTCCATCCTTCAATCCATTCCTCCAAATTTAGCTGTATGTTGATCGGTTGGTCCACAGCATGAAATATTTCAATATCTACACAATGGATTGGCACCCAATTTTGTACAGACGTTCATGACTCCCAGAGAATGAACCCTAATGACTTTGCTGCCTTTCCTCTTTAGCATCACCATGAGGTTGACATTTTCTTTTACGTTTAGTGAAATCTCTTTTTGGAGGGATTGCCTTATATGTGGTATATGGTCAATTCCAAATGAATTTTCCTGTAGCGCCACCAGCCGCTCAAAGTTTGAACCAGTTTCTGTGATATATATATAACATCTACTGTATGAATGGGCACACAATTGTGTACAGACAATCATGGTTCCCAGAGGATGAATCCTATAGACTTTGGTGTATCGACTGACTTTTCCAGTAGCATTTAGCTCAAAGTCCAGTCTCACAGAGCCACCGACTCGGCTGTACACGTAGACTCCTGAGGTGACCTTGTGTCATTCGCGCACGTTTGACCACTGGGCAGTTTGTGCAGTCTGTGTTGATTTGCACACAAACAGCGAGCATACCATCTCTGCTGATGTTAGCTGTAAGCTATCTAGCAACGGACGTGCCAACCATGTCTGTGGGGGTGTGCCTGTGTGCGTTTGTGTTCCAGTCCTTTCTGTTATTTCCCTCCAGTCCCTCTCCTTTTTCCTCTCGTGTCTGTACGTTCGTGAAGCCCTGGGTTACGCGCAAATCCGCTTTAGTAAGTCTCCTTTTCTCCTACATGCACTCCTTCCCCCTCCACTCCTCCTCCTTTTTCCTTCCAATCATGCATTTTCCTTCACTTTGCCAACACCATGTAATTATCATGAAAGATGTGCTGCGTTTGGGTTTTTTTTTTCCCTCTTCACAATTCTTGCATGCAGCCTCACACATCTTTTAGGAGTGCAGGCGGAGTTTCCTCGGATTCGACTACACGATAAAACACCTCAACCCTCTCTGCTCGTCCCTTCCACCATCTTCACGATCTTAATGAGCTGTGACATCACCGCCTCGCCGTTCTAACGGACTGTGACATCACCGCGGTTGTGTTTATTGATTAAAACGCTGGCAGCCTTCAGGAAGTTGAAATAAGATCCCAATCCAATCACGGCTTGACTTAATGGCATTAGTAGCTGCCATTGGCTGGCTGGTTGCTCGGTAACCTGATTAGTACTGAAGCAGTTTGATGTTAATGAGATTTGCTCTTATTGGTGTCTGATCAAATCACATCAGGGCTGCGTGTGCACAGACACACTCGCAAACACACACACACACACACACACCTTAAAAAATGCAAGAAGAGGCGCAAATACATGCACACATACAGGTAGTAATGCACACATCAACAAAAGTGCACACAGGGACGTACGTACAAAATCACACGTGCAAATACAGACCCGTGTATTTGGAAGATGCACACACATGCACACGCACACATTCATTATGATGATTGCACTGCATCAAAACTAATAGAAAACCACGAGACAGACTCAAAAGGCAGACGAGGAACAAAAAAGGGTGGAGAGAGGAGGAAGAGAAGAAAATAGAAAACAGAAAGAAGAGTACAACTTGGTTTTGACCCAAAGATGACTCATAGAGGGTTTTACGATCTGTGCCCAAAAATGATTCTCTTAAAGCAGCTGATTTTGATGCACAACAACAAACTGGAAGAGAGAGCTGGAGGGGGGGTTAGGGCTCCTCAGAATCCAAGTTCTGCAGCACCATCGACAAACATCAATCTGCAGCAAAAAACTCCATCAATCCTTTGGAATTGATCCACTTGGAGAAGCAACGCTTTGGAGGTAAAGCATCCCAGCGGGGTACACAGTCACCCTGCGCTCTGAGATTCCCATCCAAGCCACGTAGGCCTTTTTATACACCACTAGTTTACCACACCCAGACATCTGCTTTGAATTTGTGTCAGGGGTTTATAATGTCTGATAACTTGGCCTCAACACATTTGACTGTATCTTCTGAAAGCTGATTACATTGTAACAACAGAAAGAAGGAGGCAAAGACTGGTTTTCATACATACGTTTAAGACTATGATATGCCATAAATGCTAAACAGCAAGAAAAATCTTGAGAGCATTTGAAGATTATGTTCGAAAATAAGATTATTTAACAAAATAAATCAAGGGTTTGATTAAAAAATCTTTAAAATAATGTGGATGAGTCCTTGGTTGACAGAAATATACTACTCGTACAGACCGACTCCTTCTAATGCAATGCTATGATCATTAACTTTTGGTTTTGATGACTTGCTTGGCAAATGGAGCAAAGCTCATGACAACCTGCCAACTGGCCAGGACCTGGTTATGAATATTCATGAACCAACTGCAGAGACTCAGACTTAATGTCCACAATGAACGAGCTACATTCAAGCTTGCATCCTTTCCTTTTAGTTTTGGCCTCCTGAAAGATGCTAAACTGGCATTTTTGCACGCCAATAATGTTTTTTTAGAAATGACTTCCACAGAAAATGAATCTTAAAAAGATGGTATTGGGTTACAGATGTGGAGTTGTGTGTGTGTGACAGTGAGTGTGTTTGCATGTGTGTCACATTTATGGAGACCTCTTATAAGACAATGCACAGGTAAAAACCTGTTGTTGGTGGTTTTGAGTGTGTTTGTGTGTGTGTGTGTGTGTGTGTGTGTGTGTGTGTGTGTAGGTGCAGGCTTCCTTTTTCTTTGTAGGTTGAAATGCCAACTCCTCTTTTCACTCTTACTGATTCCCTTATAATTAATCAGCCATGCAATTATACTGCAGAATAGAGAGAGAGAGAGAACAAGAGAGGAGGACGAGAGAGAGAGAGTATAAAAACTTCAATTTGAATCTATTGTGGGAGAGCGAGAGGAAAAAGAAAGCGACGGAGAGAGAGATGGAGAAAGAGAGGGTTTCTCTTGAAAGGTGATAATAAGGAGCCCTTAAAAGAACAAATGAAAATGTCATTTCTCCCCCATTCCTCCCTGCCTTGCCCCCCCCCTCTTCTGTCCTGTGGAGGGATAATGAGGGGGGAGGAAGAAAGTGAGGGAGAACAAGTGTTTCTCAACATGAGACCTTTTGTCGAAACATCTCTGCTTCTCTGTACCCCGACGTCTTTCCTCCTCCTCACCATCCAGCCTATCTTCCTTCCCTGTCTCCCCCCTCAGCACCCTTTTCCCTTAGTTGTGCAAGTTTTTTTTCTCTCTCCTTGTATAGACATGTCTTCCACCACCCACGCCACCCCCTCCACCTTCTCGTTTCCTCCTTTGCCTGCACTCCATTATGCCCGGGCATTAATTCCAGGTTGTTATCAAGACGATGGCTTTTGGATTGGGCCAGAGCTGAGGCTATGTCCCCCTTCTCAGCCAATAGAAATGTCACTTATTATGGTAATAGGACACAGTTTGATATTAGAACTGTTCTTTTTGTTCCAGACAAGTTTCATTACTCTGTAGAAGCTCTCATTACAAAGAGCAATGCCTCACTCCGGCTCGCTTTTGTTGAGAAGATAACACAGGAGGCGGGCGAATGTAGGAACACTGTCTGCTGGCTGTAAATATGCTGCTGAGGTGCCCTTGAGCAAGGTAATTAACATGCGACTGCTTCAGCTTGAAATACATTCCTTGTTGTATTGATAGAAAAAGAATCGGTTTTGTATGTGCAAATAATTTAAAATACACTCACGCTGACATGAAAACAGCACATTCATAAAATAAGACTTAAGACATTTTGCTTGCTTTATTCGGAGCGTCCGCTCACTTCCAGCCGAATGTAATCAAAGCAGATCTTACTGAATGGTTACTTCACAAATACATCTTGTTCACACTTGAAATCATTCAACTGTCAGACCTGCGCTTTTAGCGTTGAGAGCTCACTGTTCGACGTTTCCTCACCTCCTTTGAGGCCATTTCACATTGTAAGCGACGACCACTGAGAAATCAGTAATTTCCAGTGAAAGGTGAATGCAGAGCCGTGGGGAGACTGGCAGGCAGGGCAGGAAACAGGCTCCTTCTCATGGAAACTGCTGTGAAAGCGCAGGTGAATCATGTCGAGCTCTTTGAGGCTGTCTGTGCACAACGCTGTGCTTGACCAATGACATGACAGCACCGATTCTTCTGTCAGAGAAGAAAAGGTAACTCTTGCTGCGTGTGGTTTTCTTCTGGTGTGCCAGAGATGTCTGAATCACAGGCGCCAAGAGGTGCAGCTCTTTTTGCTGTCTGTATGTATGCGGTGACTCTGTTGTTCTCTCTATGTACAGAAAATAATATGACTTTTGTGATTTAAATGACAAATTAATTAAGTTGCGCTTGTATTGTAATACATACATTTGAAAAGATATACCCTAGAAGATGCAGTGAGTGATATAGTATCAAATTGAAAACTGACATTTAATCACAGGACAGGCATCCAGGTGTATTGAGGTGGACGAGAAGGTGGACGGCCTGAAGGCAGAACCGGACCCGAACAAGCAAAGTCAGGTGGAAGGCCTGGAGGCAAGGCAGAGGCGTGGAGCCGCTCAGGGGGGCTACTGGGGGGGCAGGCAGCATAGAGGGAGCCCCTCAGGAGGCCGGCTAAGGAGCCAGAGGCCAGGACGGTAACAGGAGGCAGGAGCAGCCCAAGAGACCGCTGCAGAACAGTTACTTGTGGCCTCTGTAGCACTGGAACTGGAGGCTGCAGTTGGACAGGAACTGGTGGCAGCACAGCAGGAACTGGAGGCTGTGGCTGCAGCAGAACAAGCTCTGGAGGCCGTGCCTGCAACTGAACAGGAATTGATGGCTGCTGCCACACAGCAGGACCAGGAGTCAGCTGAACCCACAACTCTGAAGTGGGATCAGAGGCGAGACGAATCATTGGCCGGAGAGACCCACGACAGGAACTCCACAGGGCTAACAGATGACAGATATCACAATAAAACCGGAAACACAGAGAAACACTTCACAGGATACAACATGACCTCAAAGAATCTGAACAGCCATGAGGATTCTGCCGAAAGAGCTGATCCCCCAAAATAAGCACACATGAACATAAACCTTGTGTCATAATCATAAAACTTAAAGCAGAGTAACAGTGATGAGCATCAATATACAGTATAATGTCCGCTGCCTGCTTGAATATGACTGGAAGCTACTAGCCACACAGCTTGCGAATGCTACTGTGAAAGATATTGGAAACAACTGATGCTGATTAGTCAATGCAAGTGCAACTTCAGTGCTCTGCCTGAACTAACAACTAAATGAACTATGCTTCGTTTTTATGCAGCCTTGCAAATTAGGTGGTGCTGAATGACTAGTGATGGAGTGATTAATGGTGCTCTCAGTTAACACAGTTAATCCAACATTTATCATCTGAACTCGTGTCTCTTAACTAAACACAGACCATGCCAGAAGTCTATTTTTTTTAAGCAGTTTACATCCCGGCAGAGCAGGGTATGAATAAATTATGTGTAGTTGTGCCAATCTGGACTCCTCACATCTTTCCTTTCTGTCAAAGTTCAGCACTGGTCAACAGCACAAGATCGAGTGTCGAAGTTCTCCACCGACTCTAAACAAAAGTTCTGCATAGATTTACTTTGTCTCCAGCAGTGAATCCAATAATTGTGGCAATGCAATAAACTGATTTCGGCCTCACGTTTTGCAGTTAAAATTCTGGTGTGGCCTTTGCCAGTTCACCAAAACAAAGCTTAGATGTTAGTTTCAATTGAAATGCTTTGCTAGATCTATGCTGTATGTTGCTGCTTTTCCGTTAACGTAAAAGTCAGTGACATTTTAATATATACAAATATTTGTCTTATGTACTTCCTTGCAATTAATAGAACACGGTCATAGTCTAAATGCAGTTCATGAAGGCTTTTAGATTTGCTGTCCTATACACAGAAAATTATGTCTGCTGTGTGTTTGAAATACTTTTTATATAAACTAAATGAAATATGAACTGAATATTCAGCAAGACAGTGACACACTACACAAAGTTCAAGCGTTTCGAGTACAACTTTAGCACCAGTGCATTCAAAATAATGATAACGTTGCTGCCCGTTAGCGACTGCAAATGGAGACCTAGTTGAAACTCTGCTCCTTTCCTCCTCTTAGTGTTCCCACAGAGAAACAAGGATGTCGCAGAGAGGCTGCGTGGGTCTGCAGGCGACACATTGCTTATCGTCTGAGAAAGAGTTTAGAATGATTCAGCTGCGGGGAGGCTGAGTGCAGCTGGACCAGACTGATCAGAGATCAGCAGAACACACCGTGGAATCAGACAAGACTATTACAAAAAGATAGCGAGGCTTTGTGTGTGGGCCTCTGCATTCGGCTTATTTTCTCACACACACACACACACACACACACATACACAAACACGCACACAGTCAGGTGTTTCTGGTCATGTTAAGATGGGCGTTACACAGAAAATATGACAGAAATGGGAAGTGGTAGATCACCAGAAATACAATGAAAAGACAGTGAAGCCAAAAGAGAGAGAGACACACACATACACACACACACACACATACAGAGAGAGAGAGAGACGGGGGGGGGGGGTTAGGAAAAAAAAGAGAGCGGGAGCGATGTGGGGATGCAGAGGGAATGCAAGTCTATTGTCTTTTCATCATAGAGCGCTCATTGTTTCTAATCCACTTACGCACACTGGGGTAACTGATACACACACACACACTACACACACATTTCACACACACTACACATTAGGATTACAATTTAGACATTTAGATAGCCACATGCAAAAAGTGCAGACGCACACACAAAAATATATACACACACACACAAACACAAATCCCATATTAAATCAAGACTAATTGTCTGATTCAGATTTATCTCAACATTACTACTATAGTGACGTTATTATTGTATTATTATTATTATTAACCTTATATTGTTATCTATCTAAAATCTGGCATGTATGTATTTGGCTATGTAAGTTTGTGAATTCATGTATTGGCTGTGTGTCTGGAGTAGCATAGGTTCTTCTGTTCGTTTGTTTATTCCTGGTTCTTGCTACATATGAATATTCAATAAAACAACATTTCTTTGACTTTCATTAGTGAATGAACCTGTGTGCCATTGATTGGGTTAGGGTTAGGGTTAGTAGAAGTCAACATTGTTGCATCCAGCAGACAGATTTTGGTGTCTTTGTCCTCTTCACTTTGCATCAAACTGACCGGCAGGACAATCACCTGGTGGCCGGCGTGTCCCTTTACAGTGAGTATTGGATGGACTGGAAACTCTGCACTCATTACTCAACATAATGGACAGACAGAGATAGAGGGGGAGGAAGAGGGAGGAAGGCACAGAGAGAGTTAGTGAGAGTAGGAGTGAATGTGTCCCACACTTGATCATGCAATATTACCGCTGTAATAGATAAAGTAAAAAATGCTGAGTTGTAGTTTTCCCACCTCTCCCCTGGACCATCTATCTCACTAACTGTTACAGCCTGTGGAAGCTGCTATTTCTACAGGAAATTACCATAGAGCCTTTACTTCCCCCAAGAATGACCACATTAGCCTTATCTCCAGCAGAAACTACAATATGCGGAGCTCCTTCCACTGAAGCACTCGAGATGTAGACGCTATATTCCCACAGTGGCTTTTCATTCTCGGAAAATAAAATTTTAATTGAAAAGTTACATGGTCTTTTGGGTGATGATTAAATCCAGTGACCCCTGGACCCAAGAAACTCATTTATATCACCCTGTAGATTTTTGGAAACGCAGCCATGTTTCATCTAAATATGGAATTGTTTCATGTTTAATCCTGAATTAGGTTTTTCAGGATTAGGTTTTCAGCAAAAATTTGAATGTCCACTCACAGTCACACCCGCTTTAAGGGTTATAACCCCCATGAACATTTCAAATTTCAACCAGGAAGCTGAGAGCAGTAATAGTTCACATTAACTGATATGGAGGTAACTCAGTGGGGATGTATATTTGCAGAGTTTAACGTATGTTTGCGGTGAACGAGAAGGTCAGATCATCCACACATTCCTCTCCTGGCTGAGAAAGTTCGACACAACGCAGCTAAAAAAAACTAAAACAATGGCAGCTGAAGGAAACAAATTCAGTAATTGTAACATTTCATTCCATTTAGAAAACACAGCAAATAAATATGTAAAACACAGGCAAATGAAAGTGATGAACATTGTTAGTAAAAGGCCAATATCTCCAGGAATATCACGCAGTTGGAGTGTTAAAGCTAAATATTGCTTTTGTTCATTTGCTTGTGTTTACTTTACTGTCTGCGTTATTCTCTTCAGTGCTTCATTCAGTCAGAGTTGGCAGAGAGAAACATGACTGAACATTGTAATTGATAGAAAACTGCTTTTACGGTCCCATAGCAAGCAAATCTTAGTTCCTGTAAATTCCATACACATACAAACATACACAAACATGCTGTGCTCTTACTGTTTACTGAAGGGGTGTATGGCATCCAAGCACTTTCCATGGCACATAACAATTTCCAGGTTGCTTTCAAATTTTTTATGGCAATGACATTTCCTGTATACTGTAGATTACTCCCCATTCTCCTGAAGAGTGACTCATTCCCCAGACCTTTCCTTTCTCAAATCTATAATTGTCAAATCTTAATTAATAATTCATTCTTTCTCAAAATCGAGTCAACAACAAAAGCAGCGGCCCACTGATACATCTGTCCGATGTACCGATCCTGCTCCAGTCAGATTATTACCCATTTTACAGCAAGATTTTTATACAACTGCCACATTTTTAAGACAAATACAGGAAATTATAACCTTGATTAATGACTTTCAAGGGAGATCAGCCTCGGTAGACATTAGAAACTAGATCTGTGTGAAGGAAAATTACATTTTTGGGGGGAAAACAAATAAAGAAGAATATTCACTGGTACAGGAAGCAGTTGTGTTCATACTAACAGTGGCGTTTCTATGATGAGGCATCCTCCACATCTGCTGACCTCGAGCTCAAAGAGATTAAATATGACCCAGGCTTATTAGGGTATTTAATTATCATAATGCTCTCATTATGTTGCTACCCCCAGTGATGCAATATTATCATTTCATTATTCATGTTTGTTTAACCTTGTCGGTTAACTGGGCATTAATTCTCATTTGCAGGGCCGAGATCAAGTCACAGAGAGGAAGAACCAGAGACGGTCTGGCTCATGGTGGTATCCAAACCGCATACAGCAGAGCGTGCAGTGAAGGAAGCAGGTAACTTCCAAAGCACACGATCTAGAGAAAGAGCCGTTCAGAAATGTAAGAAAGGCAGCAGGTGCAGGAACTGGAAAGTGTTTTGACTGGCCTATTTTTAAAGGATATGGCTGGGATGAAAAGATCAATTTAAGGGATTTTGGAAATCACCGCATTCGCTGGCAGCCACGCAGTGGAGTGGGTTACAGCCAAAGGAGGTGTGAGCTTCGGGGAGGGGGAGAGGACGAGGGGGGGGGATTGCTGGAGCTGGTGGAGATGTGGACTGGTGAGCTCAGATAAAGCAGAGTTTTGCCAGGGACGGATTTGCAGATGAGTTGGTCTGATGTATGAGCGAGTACAGCACTGATAGACCCGTTGGACTGCCCATAACTTGTTAATATTTATGACAGCAGCAGCTGACCAAAGTGGTTTTATTATAATGTGCAGGCCAAGTTGAGTGCTCAGAGGCCCACCGAGCATGCTCCGCTAGATCCTTTTAGTTTAATATATTCCCTCCAAACCAGCTGGTTTTCCACAATTATGTGAATTACATAGTATAAAATAAAATTTATAAAATTAACTCAATAGTAATGAGTAAAGTAACGACCATAAAGACTTAGAAATAAAGTATCAAAAGTCCAAAATAAAATAAAAACACAAGCAGCTATGTGAAAGCACGTGAAAAAGTTATTCGTTAACTGTCACTAATCGCAAAATGGAAGTACATCATACAGGGATATATCAGAAATTAAGAGAAAATAAGAGGTTTTGCACAATTATATGTAATAGTAATGAGTATAGCAATGAAAAGGTTATTCACTAACTTTTGTTAACAGCAAATTATTGAGTTATGCAGAGATATCAGCCCCAAACCACTGAAAAGACAGGAAAAAAAGTCATATTTTAAGAGGGAACAAGGAAATAAAAATGTACATTTTAAATGAGGTCGAACAGATGCCTTACAAAAAAATTTGACAATTTAATAATTTCACAATATTCCAGTATTATAATACAATATCACTGATAACCTCCACTGTAAAGACTGCTGACCTTCACTTTGCAAAATAGTGGCAACAATGATCTTCTACCTCCCGTCAGATGTATTTGACACTCATGTCCCTGACTTCGCCAAAATGTAGCTTTGGTTCAAGTGGCGGCTTGCCCAAATTGCAACGGCTGGAATGTGAACCAGCACTGAAAGAGATGACCACATTAGCCCCGTCCTGACCTCCTCGCATTTGCCCAATTTCAAGGCACCCCAGCTGACATAACATTACATGGACTTGCACCATCTGAAGCCTGTCTGCACCCACCGTGCAGAGCTCCCGACTATTCAGAGAGAAATTAACAATAAATAAATAAATAATTTCTTCTGCAGAACAACCTTTGGTATTTGGAACAGTTTTACAGCTCCTGCTTTGAATACAGTACAAACCTATTATCACCACCTTCCATTATTCTGTATATGAACTGTTAAACTATATGTGGTTGCTGCCTATACATGTTATTGCGATTTGAAATTATTGTAAAATATTGACCAACGATTTTTTGTAACTTTTGTGACAGTTATATTTTGTGATAACTGAACTTTGCTTGACATTTAATGTATTCACTGTACTAAAGCCTTTAAAACCTTTCAATATGTTTAATATGCTGCTTTTTTTTTTGCCAGCATTCAAGACAATGGTAGGTTGGTATTAAAAAATGCTTTTCTTTGGAGATACAATCTTTTTGCCCAACACAAACAGAGATGAAGGTCAAAAGCAGATACGAGGTTATTGTCTCGCAGAAACAATTCCCCAAACTAAGCCAATAAAGCTCCAGAAGGGTTGGTGGTTTGGTATCAGTGAGACGATGATATCGCTCTGAAAGCAGCTCTGTGCTGCTGTGGGAGGCACACACACACACGCACACACACGCACACACATTTATGACGTATACACATGCATACATTCACATACCCACGCAGAATATATATGGAATATATGAATATATGAACACATGCATGCAAACATTCAACCACGTACTGTATGCTACCCTACAATGGCACTCCCACATACACATTCACACACATGCATATATGCACAGTGTCTTCGCCAGTCAGATGTGAGAAGGATTAGCAAAGTTGGCAGTCGGCACAGAGCTCCTTATCCACCGGAGCTAATTCACTTTACTGCGCTACCTCTCCCTCTCTTCCTCGCCGTCAATCTCTGTCTCCATCTTCGCCTTATGATCTATCTGTCTGTCTCTTTTTCCTCTGCCTGCCGTTCTCTCGTATCTACCTTCATCCCCATCTCCTGCTTCCTTCTCACCCCTCTGGCTCTCCTCCTCTCTCCTCTGTTGCTTTCAGTTCCAGCAGGAGCACTTGATTTGCTTTGTCAGGCAGGTGAAAATGTCTTGGAAAGCGCTCCGTGCCTCTGGTGGTAACAGGCCTGTGCTGATAAAGGTGCAGCGTAGATGGGCGGCGTTATGAAAATGGATGAAAGCCCGTGGTGCTGGTTTGACCCCGGAGCGGGTGCGGATTCAGCATTTTGTTTAAAGACACTTCACACCAAAAAGTGGGATAGCAAAATTAATTCGCACGACTTTTTGTAATATTTGTTCCTAAGAGCTACCACTCACAGGGCTTGTTGGTGAACTATTGTAGCTGACGAGCTAGCCACGGGAACATGCTAGCACTAGTAAGCTCCCCCACCCAACCGAGAAATACTCAAGTGCATAACCCTCCATAAAACGGTGAATTGCATTTTTTTGTGTGCAGATTTAATACCTGAAATGTAAATGTGTTGAGCTTTAGAGGTGCTGGAAAGGAAGATTTTGTTAATTAGGACAGAGCTAGGCTAGCTGTTTCCCCCTGCTTCCAGTCTTAATGCTAAGCTAAGTACAAAGCATGAGAGTGGCATTAATCTTCTCATCTAACTCTGAGCAAGAAACAAATACAAATATTTCCCAAAATGTCAAATGTTTCTTTTACAGTCGGGTGTGAGCGGGTCTTAATGTAGGATACGTGCTTGCCTTTGCAGGAGTTTAAACATGGGTCACCCAGTTGAAGGACAGCCTTGATTGCCATATGTCACACCGTGGATACTTGAGCTGCTCACAGTGCGGCGAGTGCATGCATCTTGTGCATAATTGGCTCCAGAGGGACCGACCGAAACAACCTTCCAACCTGACCCCAGATGACACGGCACAACCCAACCCACGCTCCGGCTAACTCAGAGCCAACAAGGTCTAAAAAAAATACCGCACCTGTGTAAGTATGGGTAGCAAAGCATAAGGGCCTATTCTATAACACTGGAAGCGGAGAGACAATTTCTCAAAGAGGAGATCATCCTCTCTGGAAAATCAAACACCAAAAAAGGTGCACCTGCTACTACTTTAATTCACTAAACCAAAAGGTATGGCAAAGCCCGGCATATAAATAGCATCATTTATCATTTAAAAGGACAACGCCAGGTTTATTGAATACAATTTCAGGGGCAAACTGTAGCAATGACGAATAATAAGATATTAGGTCTGCTTTATGATAAATCATTTGGCCCAAAGGTCGCCAAGCTATTAGCACAGCGGGAACATTGTTTAGTTTTTTCTTTGTATTGCTTCTATAACAGTTATTTTTCTTTTCTTGTAGTTGAATGCTGTTTTCAGACCAGCCAGGCACATGAAAGAAGGGGTCTCAGGCAAAATTAACCGTCCATGGGAATTTATCTAGTCCATAATGGAGATCCCGGCAGATATTTACAGTGCCTCCGTCAATGGTTGGCACAACAAACACACGTAAAAAAAAAAAATGAATGACATAGGAAGAGACACGCCCTACAGGTAACAAACATTATAACTTGACCAGTTTACACCCACCTCTGCTGTCTTGTTTTTTCCATTGCCATGAACTGTTTTAACTGTGTGTCTGTATCTTAAGTCATGGGGTTTGCCCATGACACTTCTGCACTGCTTTTATTCCAGTTGTATTGAGTTCAGTGGTCACTGGTCATTATAAACAACGGAAAAAAGGAAACAGAAACAGTGTTCGGCGTTCCATTTATTCTAAAACGAACTTTAAGGTGTGATGTTTGCCTTTTGTGTTGCTTGTTTGCTGTTCAAGTCATTCCTTTTCCTTTCCATCTCCTGTCTGTAATTACCACAGTTAATTTCATCACTCGTTGCAGTGTCCAAACATGAACGAGGACCTTTCCAAAATGTTCTTTTTTCTCTAAATTGGGCTTGTTTTTTTACTCTTTCAGAGAGTAGATAGTAATGGTTTCATAGGAAATTCAGTCAGGGAGAGATGGGGAATGAGAAATGCAGCAAAGGTCCCTAGCTGACCTTGAATCAGCGGTGTTGCAGTTACATGGTCAACACGTTAAAGCCCTGAGCCACCTCGATGCCTCTACAATACAAACTGTTAACTTAACACATTCAATATTCCAGTAGTGTCTAAATGACCAAATTACAATGTAGCGTATAGTATTTATATATATACATATATACATATATTCACTGTCCTGTTTGTGCTTCACAGCAGTAAGTAAGCTGTAAATAATATTTGGGCAAAATTTAGCTTGCAGAGGCAGAGTGTGCTACTTTGGAAATCCAGTCATGCAACAATTCGAGAGCAGACTGACCCCAAAACTGCGACGTTCTTAGAATTTGATTTAGGTGAGGTTTGACCAGCGGGTCACGTCTGCCACAGTTGCTGGTAGTTTCACAGTTTGGAACCGAAGAGACTCACGCTGACAAGTGTCGTTTAGACTCTAGACTCTAGAATTATCTTGTCTGAGTGGATCGGCCCTGATGTCGCACAGTGTGAGGTTACTTTACACTGAGGACTCTCTGGGAAAGACAAGAAGCCAACATGTTTAAGTCAGTCTGGCCTGAGGGTGTTATCAAATTACAGGTAAACACTTCAGCAGCGTTGGACTGTTACTTATTCCTCAATAAAGCATGGGATCGCGTCACTGTACCTGCTTCAGACGTGGTCCAGAAAGACTATATAACATGATGCATGTCCCTTCAATTATAAATCATATTTAACCACAATTTAACCAATTATATGCAGGTTTTCAAGTGTGTGTGTGTGTGACAGAGAGAAAGAGAGAGGACGATGGATAGCTGACAGACTGACATGCTGTGTACATGCCACATCATGATATGAAACTGACCTCAGTTTCTCTGTCACACACACACACACACACACACACACACACACACACACACACACAGCTGACAGGGTGACAAAATCTTCCAGCTGACACACCTGTCACCTCCTTACAGACATCATTTTAAGATGTGTGTGCGTGTGTGAGAGTGAGGTTGCAACATGAGATGGTCGACAGTTTGTAAGCCAAAACCCTGACAAAAAAGAGTGGAAGAACAGGAAGAAGGGAGGAAGGATGGAACGACATGTGCAGAAAGATATCACTTTATTTTCACCGCCCAGAATTAATTAACATTAACAACTTTAAACATAGTCATTGTTTGGTTATATTGAAGTTAGGTTATGCCAAAATTGTGTGTATGCTGATTGCTTTGTTGATGCGAAAATGAGACAAATAGCACCTTAAAGTTTATACAGAGGTCCTGATAATCAGGTCACAGGTCGATCTAACTGTATGTCGTGCTTTTTTTTTTGACAATTCCCGTCTTTGTGGACTGACAACAAAAAAAAGGTCTGGTCTCAGGTTTCCTATTGTTTCACATTGTGTTGAGTAACATCTCCTCCAGCCCTCCTTATTAAAAAGCTTAACAATGCAAATCCAGATTGCTTTCAGAGACGATGTTTTCATTTTGTGAGGTTACTGTTGTGCAGCGGTGTGCGTGCATGTGTGTGTTTATGTGTGTTAAGCAGTGACGGGTAAGAATACAATGTTTCCACAGATACCTGAATCATCTGAAGTCAAACGCCCACAGGAAAAACTGAAAACTTAAATTTCTCCTCTCCCACTTTCTCTTTCCACTGACCTTTTTTAACTCTGCTGTGATTCAGTTCTCTTGTTATTGCCCTTTCTCAGGCTTATCTTTTTCCTGCATGTTCATTTTTCTTTCCTCTCACTTTTCACATTTTCAGTAGATATTTTTAACAGTGTGAAAAATGATGCCATTTTAGTCTCCTCTGTAGTTCTACGTTCTTTACTTTTCTTTTCTGTTCGTCTCTTTCTCAGTTTGGTTCAGCCCACTTACAAAGTGCGTTGGATGCACATAAACAGAAGCAGAGCCAAAGCCAAAATGACGCCCACCTGCCAAGATACAAACACACACACACACACACACATATTCCCCTCATACATATTTTAACATGAACAAATTCAGACATGGGATAAGACAAACATCTCTCAATCTCCTCCAGCCCAAAGGAGGAGAAGATAAGTTGCGGTTGTTAATGTTTATTTCCCCTCCCGAAGGCTAATTAGGCAATTTTCACAACAAAGATAAAGTTCACAAGTTTACATCACAGGAGACGCCATTTCTACAATTATGCTGCACAGCAAATCTGTTCATCCAGACATTAAATCTTCAGAAATAGAATAAAATGTATTGCCGTTCAGCTTGTCCCACTAATGACCATAATTATCTTGTCTTCTCGCAGCAACGCCACAGACTGGAACAGAAGCTGCACTCTTCATGGCTCGATTTTGAATTACAGCATACGCAACAAAACTCCGCGCCCTGTTAGAACACAAACCTGGGACGTTCATGTATCATCATTGTATTATGCAACTTTGTGACAATCCTCTTTTGCTGTCCAGTGCAGTCACAAAAAACATGAATTACATTTACTTTTACTTCTTCTCACAAATATCTTTAAAGGTTTTGATGGTTTGGTTAAGTAGAATACCGCAAACATCCCAACTGGTGACAATTGCATCCGTAAAGGAACATGCGGCTGACATACTTATATAATGGTTTTTTTTTATTGCGGACTAATTGTCATCATTCAGTTCACTTGGCACCATGTGTGACATTTCACCATTGTAACTAAAATACTTTCGTTATCTTCCATATGATGTTCAGTATGTACGCTGTATGGAGGAAGATCCAATATATAAGTGTCATTCAAAATAAGGCATGGCAGTTCATTCGTGACCTTAGGAACTCAAGGTCCACTTACTAGCTTTTCGCACGGTCTTCATCAGTTGACATGACCTTTAGTTGGAAGTGTTTTGTCCAAGTATTGAAAATGTCTGTTCCAATGTTTTAAGACAAAGATCAGAGAAGCAGAGATGATCACAATAGCCTGCACACAGTACATTTATTCTTGTTACAGTATCCTTTGTTATTTATCTGCAATATAACAAAGTACAATTTCTTCATGGTTCAGTTAAAGTCCAATAATGAACTCTCTGAGGGTTAATTCAGACACATGAATCTTTTGTGCTGTGACTAACTCACTAGATTATTTTGCACCTTATGCAGGTAATATCTAATATAACCTGAGGGCATGAGCACACTATTCCACATTTTTTCTGTCTTTGGTTTATGTTGAGCATTTTCCCTCTGACCAGACATATGCTTTGTCACTTTAAATTTAATCTTTAAGCTGTTAAATCTTTTTTTTAAGTAAATCTTATCAATTTAATGGCAGGACTTTCTCATCTATAGTCAAAGCCCACACACAAAGAAATCCAATACTTCACATACTTTACATAAACACATCTTGATCCAAAATTAAACAGTTTGAACTATTATACTTACTTGGCACAATCTTTTCACTGTGTATTAAAAGGCCTTGTTAGGCTGTTTATATATATTTAGTACATATATATATATGTACTAACCTGCAATAACCAATTTTTTTGGGCACTTGGAAGCAGCAGAAATAAGCTTAGCAAACAGTTGTATTTGTTACGTGTCCCGCCTTCTAACAGGCTTCACTTTGCTAACTTTGTCTGTCTGCTATAGTGGATTATTAAAGCTTATTTCTTGGAAAACAGCGGCCTGCTGCAGGTAAAAACCAAGGGAAAAAAAAGAGAGCGTTGAGTGTGAACCAAAACACTAAAGCTGTGGACCAGAAAATCAAAACAACCTGAAAGAGGCTAAAATGCTCATTAGTGCTGAGGAGAACTGCAGAGTTGGATGACTGTGACTTTGACATCCCATTCAGTCATTTGACCCATTGTTGATATAAAATGATTGGTTCTGTTGATGCATGCGCTGGTACAGTATTCGAATAGAGCAAATATTACAACGGAGACTTTTCAACTGTCCTTTTCTTCAAAATGACCTTGCTTGACCTGTCCACACATCCACACATCTACCTTCAATCCATCATCCACCCCTCCTACAGCCCTTCCACCAGTCTTTTCACTGAACAAATCACGCCAGACACACTACAGATGATCCCCAGACTCAGTATACACACATCTATCAGAAGGTCCCTCACAGTGAGCCGGCCCCACTGCAGTCTGAGGTGAAACAGGCAGGGCAGTATGAGTGTCATGGCCGCCCCGGTCACACTGCCCGTCAAACCCATCAGCAGGGAGAACCTGGGCACCAGCAGGGCCAGGAGGTATGATGTCACCAGCAAGGCGCCGCGGACCGACAGGGCCAGACGAGACACACCTCGAACTCCACGTTTGGTGTACGACGAGACGACAGCACCTGGAGAAGGATTGAAGCAGAGAAGCTGAGAGGCTACACAGAGCCTTTTTGGTGGCAGTTTGTGTATGTGGAGGTGTCATCAGCCTCCAACTTTAAAACTGTTAAATCACATTTTGCCTTATTTAAAGTATGACATCATTTTAATGAGGTAGTACAAGTACCCGCTAAGTAGCGCTGTTTACTGTGAGAATTGACAGTTGTGTCGTGTCTAGACGACAGGGAAGCTTAAAATGACCAAAATATGAACCAGTGAAAATATTCATCATGAAACCACGTTACATCACGTGGGGAATAACTAAAGTATCGCAACCTGATGACTTCATGGCTGTTGACAGTCAATAAATACGAAGAGTTCAGCCATGGTCACATAAATGTGTTGAAGTTTCCCTGATCGCTCAGCTTTCACATGGAAATACATGACACGTGACATTTGCTTGTTTTCAGAGGTATTGGTTGTTTCTTTGGACATAACTTATAAGACCTCATTCCATATGTTTTGCCTGTTTTATTGGTCTTGATTTTAGGTGCATCCCTCATGAACACTCTTTTATTTATTGATTGATGAATTGCATTTATGCTGTTTTTAGTGGCTGGGTTGACTTCTGAGTTACGCTAACATCAACTTGGAATATTTGCAAGTTTGTATGTCAGTGTGACTAGTGTGGTTGTCACTGTGCATGGACAACCAATCGAGTTTCCTCCCCTGGGGAATAATAAAGGTAATCTAATTTGAATTAAGGGGTGTTTTTGGTCACAGTGTGTAAACTCAGTGAGTGTCCATTATTTAGTAAAAACCCTAGCGTATATTTCCTCCATCCTGTTTTGGTTGTCAAATTGCTTTATTGTCACCTTTAACCATATTTTTTCTGAGTGGATGGCGGCATGATGCCCAGTGATGATCTGTGGGCTGAACAAAAGTTTAACAGGAAATCGACTGGGCTTTCATGTTCTGTTCATCAAGACCTTTCTTCCTACTGAAACACCTGCAGAGATTCCCACCTGGATGCTGCCCAGTCTAACCACAGTTTACTACCGGTGACCTCTGGAGCACTAAATATCATGCCCAAAGGAAACTGGGCAGTTTGGGGGAGTCACTGGTTCACTTTCATCAAAGCTATTTTTATTGACAATTGACCATCCAGGGATTTGAACGGGCAAATCTCCAGCCACAGGTCTGCTTCTCCAGGATTCTGCTGCTCCACGGAGGATTTAGAAATATGTAAAGGAAACGACAGCTTCCTAAGGCCATGTGTGATCTGCATATCAGCCGTTGTAGCTCTAACCGTTACACCTTCATGGGTACAACCTACTGTAAATACTTTATGCAAGGTCAGCGATTTGGATGTAAAATAGATGTGTCAGTAGTGTTCACCTCCAAGCAGACAGGTTTGTAGTATTTCGGCAGCAGAGTAGAATGGCAGAGGGTAGGACAGCAGGGCTTTAGCCAGCAGACACAGGTTGACGAGAGGTCGAAGGTCAGAGGGCAGGTTGTCTGTGATGACCTCTCTGGTCTCGGAACCCCATGTCAACACAGCCTAATGGAGGGAGAAGACAATCAATGAGTCAATCCATCACTCCAATTGTCCATCCCCTTTTCCATCCTTTGATAACACCTGCTGTTGTCTCAGCAATTTTTGGATACTTGGCCATCAACAAATTATAAAATAGTAACAATGAGTAGCTGTAAATACTGTCACTATATTTATTTAACTCTAACCCATCCCATCACAAACTCAGACAACAACTCAATAATGTCACTGAATTTACAGGAACATTTCCTGCGTCGCACAATGTCACTAACCAGTAAAGAAAACAGGGTTTTCATGATGCAGGCTGCACCATGAGTCCACGCCAGCATGGCATCAAACTGCCCTCGGTCCTCCATACTGCCCTCTAGAGGAGGGAGGAAGATCTGTGAGGTGTAGGAAAAGATGATGACCCCGACAGAGACGAGGAAATCCTCCGGGTCCACAGACAGGGACAGAGAGGACCAGGACCAGCTGCTGGCTCGACCCAGACAGTACAGCATGACCAGCAGGCTGACAGAGGGACAAAAGGAGAGACAATGAGAAAATGTAATTATTTCATTTATTCATTCGTTCAGCATTTATTTGCACAGGATGTCCAATAAGAGTTGTTCGCTCTCAGGTGCACAGGGCAATAAAAGCAGAGCCCTATCTAAAGACAGATGAGGAAAAAGGAAGAAATAAATCAACTGCAGAAAATAAAACAGAACAAATAACAGAAGAAATTAATAAAGTGACAGTACATTTCAATCTAATTCAAATCAATTCAAGAGATAGCTGGTCGTTGCTGTCAAGCTGAAAAATGTTTTTGACACAAAGCTGTTTTTCAAAGGTTAACATTTTTGGAGATACATGGTTTTCAGATTACAGCAATGTTGTGTTTTTCTGAATAGGATATGTTACATAATCCTTAATGTGTAACCACAGAATTGGACTGTATGATTAGCTATTATTTATTTGGAAACACCCTTAAACCTAACCAAAAAAACCGCCACACATCGATAAACTGAGGGTCAATTCAAAATAACATGAGACATACGAATGACGTAAACACACCCTACTAATATAATGTTTTTATATTTTTGCAAAAATAATTAAATGTTGTGTTTACCGTACCATTACGTGCATGCAACAAATGCTTACACTTATTTGGTGATTTAACCGCTGCCCTTGATGCAGCAGCAAGACAGCAAGGCTAGGTAAAAGCCCAGATAAAATATACTTTTCTAAATGTCAGGGAATAAACTGAGAAATAATGTGTATTTGCACAAGAATTAACAGCCAAAGAAAGCTTTAAGAGATCAGAGGGATCCAGCGGCCTCAGAACTTCAAGACCCAGCTCCATTTTCCTTGTATCATGCAAGACACCTGGCCTGAGATATAAATCAAACAACCGGTAACAGCGGTGCGGAGCAGGTGGGAGCAGACAGCAGAGCCAGCAGCAGCTGCACAATGATCACAAGAGTGAGAATGAGAGCAGATTTTAAAGGCCTCCTTGTTGTCTTGATTTAATGGGATTGGCGGAGTTTGTCAGCTGGTGCTGATCAGCTGACGCCGTGTGCCGTTTTTCTGCTCCGTCAGAGCAAAAGTGACGCTACTTCTCCTCGACCACCTGATCAGTATGTGAGCCACGGAGCACAGCAGGCTGAGGGTTGAGACTGGTCTGAGGTCAGTCAACAGCAGGCAGGGCAGCAGGAACACCAGCGACACCAGAGAACACACTGATCTACGAACAGCCATCCATGACAGACAGTCGAACAGCAGACTGGTGGAGACGACTAGATACAGAGTGCAGGTCATCAACAGTTCAATGACCTGTGGAAAAAAAAGGTGAAAAGAGAGACATTTACTTTACTTTATATTGTGGGAATTTCTGTGCAGACTGATTTGCAGAATAAAGAGTGTGTGTGTTGGTATATACGTATGTGTGTGTGTGTGTGTGTGTGTACCTGAGCTACATTAACCATCCACCCTCCCAGTCTGGGACAGCTGGGCCACAGTCCTTTGCAGCAGGCCTCCACTATGTCCTGGTAGCTGTGTCGGACTCGGACCTTTGACGCCGAGCCAGAACCTACACTGAAAGATACAGTCAACTTCTTGCTGTGATGAATTGTGTCTGATGCAAATTCACACTGTTGAGCATTGTCAATGTTTTTCAAAGCTGCAGCATGTTGCCTTCAAACTATATAGCATATTTTAAATACACGCCTTGCAAATAAGTAAAGCTTCCCCCAAAAGTTTAATATTTTCATTAAGTGTGTTGAAGCTTATGTTCCAGTGTTTAAAGTGAGAACAATGAGAGTTATTTTTTCTTACAGCTAGCAATTTATATTTAAAATCAAGCTCAACTGAACTAATCTGAATTAAAATGTAATTTAACTGGACCCCACAAATGAATGAGGCAACAGTAAACACGTTTCTTTTAGCCACGGCAGTAGCGTATTTCCGAGGTTCACCACTGCTCAATGAACAGAGTAATGTCTATGTTTCTGTGTTTGGACTAAAAAAAAAATCTCTCTACTCTGTGTTCATGCCACGATTGGGTTTAGATTCCCCCGAGGAGTCTGAATCGAATAGAAGGAATAAATATGAGAACGACTCTGTTGTCACAAATGATAGTCGCCACTGTTGAAAATACAGCGAGCAGTGCACCTGCACAAACTCAAACTTAGTCAGCAATGACTCCAAGAGGAAACACATCCCAGTACTGACAAGTGCTCTTTGGGAAGTACAGCCCAGAAGTGCTACAGCAAGTTAAATCATCTTTGCTATCAGCACAATAGAACCCCGACTGTAGTGATAAAGTAATAAAAGTGATTATAAAATGACATTAATTGACACCAAATGAATAGAATAAACAGTGTATAGCAGGAACCCTACCTCTGTTCCTCTTCGTATAGACAGGCCACCAGGATCCTCCCTGTGTGGTTGCAGACCCAGGCTGACAGAACCAGCAGAAGAAGACCCACATACCCTGACTGGATCAGAGCAAAGGGTAAACCCAGCACAAAGACACCCTGGGGGAGAAGAGAGAGAGAGAGAAAGAGAAAGAAATAAAGAACACAGATGGGTAGGTTTAAGAGGACAGTGAGGAAGATATGAAATGAGAAGAGACCAAGAACAAGTTGCCTCAAATGTAGACACAGACCTCAACAATGTCTGCTTCGCCCTGTGTTTCCTTTCTCTATGCTGTCATACTATCAAAAACAAAAGCAAGAATGCTGATCACAACAAGAAACGGTCTCATCCTCAACACTTCTTTTGATATTTCTCATTATGTTCCACTGGATCACTTGTTACTGGAGAAGAAATGCCAGCACGGAAGAAGAATTAGAAACATATAAACGATAAAGAAATTAACATTAAAATGCTTAAATGTATACTGACCCACAATTTTTTATTATATAAAAAAAAGTACATATGTGCAGAAGAAATCTTAACATACTGCAGGATGCTCATTTTACACGGTTAGAACTTGTTTCCATAAGAAATAATCGCTGAAAATTGTTCAAATGTTGCAAGAAATGAGGAAAGGAAAGAATAAGGAAGACTGTTGGAAAAAAGAAAAAAAGGGCCGCTCGTGGTTGGAAGATGAGGAGGTGAGAGGAGAGTTTTGACCTGATGCCCAGAGAGTTCGAGGCTGCAGGAGACCAGCGGGAGCAGAATATAAGAGGGGAGTCGGGCTTTGGCTCATCACAGAGGGGAGGAGAGGTGATGGGAGAAGGCAAGAAAAAGAGAGAATAGGGGAGAGAGAGGGAGAAGGAAACAGAACAGAGAGAGGGAGGAAGTGGAGGTGCATCCTCACGGCTGGAGAGCAGGAGGTTGAAGAGGAGGAGGAGGAGGAGGGCGAGGGGAGATCAGAGGGAGGCAACAAGCTACTTTGATGGAGCTGCTGTGTTTCGAATGTCGGAACACGGAGACTCACTCGAGAGAGCACATCATAGCACATCATCGCCGCAGACACACTCAGAAACACACATTGTGGATGCGTAAACAGACAAGCACACGTTCTCTCTCTTTCAAGCCAGTATTTTGTAACTGGCGTCTGTTAGGCATATGCTGATAGAGCTTTGATGTTCAATGGAGCTGCTGGGGATGAAAGCAGTTTGGGTGAAATCTGACGCTTGTGATTTCATCTCTCCCCTCTCGCTGCCTCTCCACTTCTCCTTCTCTCTGTGTTTTTTGCCAGATAACTCCTCATCGGTTCCTCTGAGCACAACCTGAAGCGGCTCCCAATCACAAACCGGCACAATAAAGAGGGGGAAAAAAGAAATCCCTGATTGGCTCTGAAGAAGGTGGAGAAGAAGCTTATTCTTTTCAGCTCCACCCTGCCACAATCTGAGACCCAAGATGCCTTTAAGCGTCTGCTTATTCAAGGGATGTTGACCGAGCGCATATGCTCTTTTCCATACCGTACACACTCAATACTGGCCACCGAGCAACAAGCAAGGGTATCTCAGCGACATATGCTGGGAAAAATAAACATAATTACACATTCCCTGCTCCTGTCTGGACTCCTCAGGTGCAAGATTTCAGCTGCTGCCCTGCAGGTCATGCACGATATTGTATGCAAGCACATGCCCTGCGCACAAAAAGTGATAGAGAAATGTCTTTCCCCCCCCATGAGGGGAAAAGGTGGAGCAGACGCGACTGGAGACAGACAGGTTTGACATTTAAATAACTGGAAGTGTCATTCCTTTCTCAAAAACCATGAGAGATACGTTGTACTCCTAAGTATATTTTTCCAATTTGCACCCATGTCTCATAATTCTTTCACATTGTAGACATGTTGCTTTCACATGATTCTTGTACTCAGGTAAAGTGCATTTTAGAGTTTGCAAAATGAATTGAGAAGACGTCAGCTATTGTTACTTCCTTTGTCACTGATCAATAATACATACATATAATACATACATCATAATACATATGTCAAAAACTCAAACACACATCATGAATCACATAAATCTAAATCATCCAAACTACAATACAGAAAAATACATGGAAAAACTAACAAACTAGCCTTAAGGTTTTAAGGTTTAAAAAACAATCATAGGCAATTAAATTAATTTCAGTTTTTCTCAGCATCGGAAACAAAAGGTCATCATGTGAGGAAGACACACAAACTGGTGCTGCTTCATTAACAGTCATGTTGGAATTAATACTGAGTTTCATAATATTCCCTGTTGCCTTGAGAGCTGAAGACGTTTGTTTTGGGGTTTTTTGTCTTTCTTTTTGCATTTTTTGGCAGCAAATTTGCTCTCTAATAAAAACTTTATTAAGCTGGCAGACAGTCAGTTATATTGGCATCAATAAACCACCACCGGAAAATACATATTTTCTTCTTAGCCTTGATAGGAGATAAAACTGCTGTTCTTTTTTTTTTCATTATCAAGGCATCTGTTAGCCCCAAAACAAATGGATCACTGTCATTATGGCACAGTTAGGTGTTTATGCATTCTGCGTCTTTCATCGTTATTGTGTGCTTATCCATCACTTCAAGCCTCCAGTGAATCATCACCTTTAATGAAACAGATTCGGTTTCTAAACCAGTCACCCAGCAGTGACCATACAGTGACCGTACATTGACCTCTGTAACCTCAAACAACAGGATTACTGATTAAGGTTCCCGATTAAAGTGCGCTGCAGGTAATGAATAACCTATGAAACACTGTCCAACCCAACAGTCCTGGAAAGAGGTCACTCATTTAGCAGAGTTGAAAAGACGCTGCAGTAAAATAGGAACACATCAAATCACAGTGTGGTTTTAGGGACAAATTCAAATATAGCTGGAAGTATTGAGGTTAGAGACGTAACAAATCATAAATCTGAATAGGCAATTTAAAACAGTAATATGGAATATATCACTGGGACAGAAACTCAGTCTCTAATGAAAACTGGAACTCTCTGGCACTCAGACAGACTAGCATCAATAAACCTAACACATGAAATACTTTTTTATTTACTTAATATCGTGTGTGTATATGTATTAATGCTAAAGGTGATTTAAAACATTAATAGTTACAGTAGGTAAATAGATTTATGGCACAATATGTTATTAGCGTTAGCGCCACAAGGGCTTACTGTGACCGGGAGCGTTTGATTCACACTTTGTTTGATTATGAAGACTGGAGAGTGTCTGACAAACAGCCGGCAAGACACAAGACACAAAGTATTGTTCAATAATATTAAAACACAATGAGAGCAAATTTTATGTTTTTTGAATGTAGTGTGGAGCTTGGCCCCTTCTACAAGAGGAGAGAGAGAGAGAGAGAGAGAGAGAGAGAGAGAGAGAGAGAGAGAGAGAGAGAAAGACAGGAGGTTGGCAGGAGGAACAGGAGGAATGACGATGGGCTGAAATTGTACTTCACAGCTGGATTGCTATGCCATGATTAAATAACTTTGACCAACACATACAGGTGTCGAAGTTCACCGTCATGGACTGGGTCTGTCACTCTCCATACTGCAGTTACATTACAGTAATTTGAGGTTTCTATCCATGGTAACTTACATGTCTTCGCCCCACATATACATATTCAATCATCCTTTCATTCATTATCCATACCGCTTGTCCCGAAGGGTCGCGGGGGGGGCTGGAGCCGATCCCAGAACATTGGGCGAGAGGCGGGGGAACACCCTGGACTGGTCGCCAGTCAATCACAGGGCAGACAAACAGACATTTAGGGCATTTACATATACATACTGAGACTAATTTATGTGTCTTGCCAAGGAAGCAGGGTAAGGCATCAAAGAGGGATACCCCTTGTGACATGACCTGGCAGTCTGGAAAGCAGAAAAATGTATTCATAAGCCTTATTGTATCTGCAATCATTTGCAGTAATCTGAATGTGTTATTTGGCTTTAATAAGATAAAACATGTAAAACCTTTGTAACAGTCCTTTAAATTAAACAACAGTCACCAAATTTATATTCCAATGTCAGTTTTTTCTCTTTTCTTATGTATGGAATATATTTCTGACCATGCACATATACTGTGTAAGTGTACCTGTATAGCATTTGTGACGTTCCAGCCAGCCTCCCAGGTGGTGATGGTGGCAGTAGGATTAAGACCTGTGGTTCTGGTACCGGGGCTCTGAACTCGATTAGCCAAGCTCATCCTTACTCTCTCTTCTTCAAAGCTGGTACAGAACTGAGAAGTCCCCTCCACAGTTTCCTCTCCTTCCCTTTTCTCCCCTCCATCTTCAGAAAGTCTCACATTTTGCACATTCCCTGTAAGCTGCCCAGCCACCCTGTAGGATCTTCTCTTGTTATCCTGGTTCTGTTTAAAACCTGGGTTCTCTTCGCTGTTGCTTACCATCTTGTCAGACAATCTTCTTCCTTTGCCATAACTTGTGGTGTCTTTGAACAACAGTGAGTCTGCAGTGGAAACCGCTGAAGTTATGGTGATGGTGCTGGGTCCAGTGGAGATTACAGTAGCTCTGCTTTCTTTAAAAGCAGGACTCTCCTGCCGTAAAGTGCTGGTGGATCCCATCAGGACTGTGGGATTATCTCGCTCGGTCAGAGGTGGGCTGCTTCTGTTTCTTCTGGTGTCACTATTTTTGTTTGTGATGTTGTCAAAAGGTGATCTGTTGTCCTCACCATAGGTTCTCTTCAACTCGTCGCTGTGGGTCAGAATCAGCATCTCTTCATCCTCCTGAAAGAACCTGCTGATCAAAACCACTTTATTAAATCTTGAGTTCATGGGTTCTGTGCCTTCACTTTACTAAAATAAGAAGGCCATGTTGCATGAGTATTTGGACTCATTAAATAATAATATAAGCTCTCAACAATATTGATATTCCTCCACATGTAAAATGACATAATGAGTTTGAGAGTCTGCTTTAATTTGACATCAAACTTTCAAACATATTGCACTATGCTGGGGTACATTGTTGGAAACTAGTGGAGCTGAACTTTGTATACTAGTATATAAAAAGAACAAAACACTTGTAAATGTCTTTGTGACTCAGTCTAATAATCTTAATTTATTTAATTTCAAATTATGTGTATATAAATACACAATGTCACACATTAGTGCAGGTATATATTCAAGAAGATGTTTTTAGTCAACTATAATAATACATACAATAAAGAGCTTATGTGTATGCATCAATGAGCTTGGTAGATACATTACACTCACTGAAATGTAGTTTATTATATTATAAATTAACACAACACAGCTTTGTTGATGATAATACACCTATTTATATTCATATATTTATTATTGTATAAATAAATATTTCTATATGTAGATCAATACTACAGTAAATCTACGATATGACTCACCTTGTTGTCCAGTCCAGGTGTAGCCTCGACACTGCCCAGCCCCACAGAGACCCAGCGGCACTCCAGGGCTGCCCAGAGCTCCGAGCCCTGTGAAGAGAGCCCATCTTCAGCCCCACTGTCTGCAGACTCAGCCTCTCTGCCTCTGGAGGTCTAAAGGTCTGGGGGGAGCTTGACTGGCACTGGACACATGAACACACAAATTCTCACAACGTCTGGCTGTAAAGAAACTGCACAAACACCAGAGCCACACACACACACACACGCACATACACACACAGGTGTATCAAGTGATTGACAAGTTGGTGAGCTGTGACATTATAATATACCAGTGTTTTCAATGGTGAAGGAGTAAACAGCCACAATTGCCTGCACAGTAGTTAAGCACACTCAGGGAGAGAAAAACTTAGTTTAATCCATTTTTATTTTTTGCATTTTTTAAGTGGCTGTGCTTTAATTATTATTATCATGTCATTATTTTGCAACCTTTGCTTCATCATTGGTTAACCCACTTCAACTAGTTTGGCATTTTGCTTTAGAAACTTTTTTTGGAAACCTCAACCAACATTCTGAAATGGTTCAAATATTCATAGTTTTCCCTTATTCCATGTCTCTGTACAAACAACTGGCAGTGCGTTTATGACTTGTATCCCTGCTTGCTTCAGTTTTGCCCCAGAGTGTGGTGAGTTGTGCAGGGCAGCAGGAGGAGCCATTGAACAGTTGTGTGCTGGAACCCAAACTTCTGGCCAACTCTGCTCTCCTCACCTTCTGAAGCTCCATTTAGTTCTTTTCAACTCTCCTCCTCTTTCCTTTCCCTTCTGTGCTCTTTGTTTGCGGTAGCCAACGCGGTGCTGATGCAACACTTCATTTGCGTTGCAGCGTCCGATGTTTTTATTTCCAATACTGCTCTAGTTCTGCAGCACCCTGATGTTTGCTTTAAAGCCCTTTAACATCTGCTTCACACTCAGACAGTTTCACAAGTTCATTACCAGCTGCGGAAACTTTACTTACAATACTTCTTACAAGCCCAGTGGACGACAACAAAAAGTAATTTGATTATCCTAATTCATGGTTGCCATGTCCTGCCAAAAGTCCCAGGATGTTGAGTTAAAAAATGTTTTGTTTGACATGACTGAACTAAGTGTTAGCAGTGGTGGAAAGTACTGTATTTAAGTAACATTTTCAGGTACTTTATTGCATTAAACTGCATGCTACTTCTAATCCATTACATTCAACACTACATTTTTATTTGTTTTTACATACAAAACACAAGATCAGGTGATACAATACAGCATAGGGCATTGCTGCAGATTTAACTACCCCAAAGTGTTTAAAGTAGTTCAAATTTGCTTAGTCTGAACCAGCTAAAACATAAAAATCCTGCTTACACCTGAATGCTGGGATAGACCCTGATATGTTTACGGGCCACCAAGCCCCTACATTTGGTGACCAAACGTTAAGAACTGAACAGTACAGAAAAAGGCAATTTTACACAACTTAACAAAGTCTTCCTTAACTGTGACAATTCAAATAAGGAAAAGACATGAACAGAATGAAAGTATATTTTTATAATAATTAGTTTAAATTTTGTAAACATATGGTACATATACCACCTACATGTGTTTTCCATCATTTTCTCCCTCTGTTCCAAGTTTAAACCTGCAGAGAGGAAGAGGAGAGGAGAGAGGAAGAGGAGGGGGAGGGGAGAGAGAGAGAGAGAGAGAGAGAGAGAGAGAGAGAGTTTGGGTCAACTTGTGGGAAACTTTCCTCCTGACAGTCAACTCTTGAGTGCACAGCGAGATGAGGCGGCTCCGGCTCGCGCTTCTGATGACCGCGTTGCTATGGCAATGCTGCCGCGCCCAGCAGAGAGGTGAGTGCCCCCCGGAGGCCGACAGATAAGACTGCCTATCGATACGCCGACACACGGCCCCGCGGGAGCCCGGTGTCGCTGCATACGGCTGCGTACAGCTGCGTACAGCTGCGTACGGCTGCATACGGCTGCGTACGGCTGCATACGGCTGCATACGGCTGCGTACGGCTGCATACAGCTGCGTACGGCTGCATACAGCTGCATACGGCTGCATACGGCTGCGTACGGCTGCGTACGGCTGCATACAGCTGCATACGGCTGCATACGGCTGCATACAGCTGCATACAGCTGCATACGGCTGCATACGGCTGCATACGGCTGCCGTGTCTGCGTGAGCTCTGCTCTCTGCTGAGGAGGCTTCTCAAACCCCCGAGTCGCGACCGCGGACAGACGAGTGCTGATCACGTGACAAGCCTAAGCCTAATTATTACAAACACACGTGTGAATGAGCCAAAAAAAACAACAACAAAACAACAAGAAAGGAGGTGACAGATGCTGTAAGAAAGTGACTGGTCTGTTGTTTGATGTCTGTTCATTAGGAAAACTTTGAGAAATATAATGAATCACCGGGGCGGTCAGAGATATATGTGCATGTCTCAGTTGGAGTTTTTGTTACTCTGGAATCAAGTTGAACTTCAGCATGACAGACCTCGGAGCAGCAGAGCTGTATGTACTAATGCAACACATGTCGGTGTCCTTTGGATGGCGCTTTTTGCAGTTACTGCAGAGTTTATGTTTACCCAGCGTGCATTGTGTCATTTAGTCTCTCAAATGATGTCTTCCATCACATTAGAAACTCACAACGTAGATTGTCCACTATAATATGTATCCAACCTGTAGGCTCTTTAAAAAATAGAATATTCAGTTTGTAAAAGAAGATATATTTGGTTATCTATACTAACTGTTGACGTTGTGCCATAATGGTTTTGGATTTTGTGCAATATGCTAAGGTGAGCTTTGTTTTACGTAAAGTATACGTTTACAGGCCTTGTACAACGACACAGGTAGTTGCCTTTAGTGTTTCTACCGACTCTGCCTCTCAAAAAGCTAACATTCAGTCGCAACCTTACTTAAAGGGTCTGTTCACCCAAATGATAAAAGAAAACGTTTTCTTTTCTGTCTCTAGTGGGATCTAGCCATGCAGATATGGTTTTAAGATATCCACCTCTGAGATTGTTTTTCCCATCGCTGCAATACAATGAAGGTGTTTTGAATTTTATTTGTGGTGCTTTCAGGATTGAAAATTGCATTTCTGTTTAACAGCAACAACACCTATCCAGAAACAGCGTACCATGTTTTTCTGGATGACCGCAAACCTCAGTGTCAACCATTTTCTGTGGAGCTGTTTTCTACCAAAGAAGTTGCCCCTATGAAAAGAAAGACACATTGATGTTGAATTTCTAAAATATTATGTTCAATGCTTTGAGCACCGCAAACAATATTAAGTTCATATCCACTTTCATTGCTGTGCAGGCAGAAGTGAACCAACCCTTTTAAATGAACAAATCAGGTCACGAAATGCTCTTTCACTCGGTGCAGCCTATTTACGAAGTTGTGAAAGATGAGTTATGTGCTTTGTGTGTTAGGGTCGTGACATAGTCAACACTGAAAAATGAGCAACGGTGCCCTCAGCCAAATTGACAATTGACAACTGGGACAAAATCGATATAACATGGCGCATAATAAGAGTCAAAATATGCATGCAAAAAACTGATTCTTGGTCAAATTGTCCCACTTAATCACAAAAATGCTGTAGAGTTAGGCTTTTTAGAAGATGAAAAGCTTCCAATGCATGATGTTCTGAAAGCTGTTTGAACATATGATCTCCTGCAGAGGGGAGACAGGGAGGGAGGGAGGGAGGGAGGGAGGAAGGGAGGAAGAGAATCTGCATTAAGAGCCTCATTACCAGGCGTGTCAACCAGGCATGCTCCCTATCCGCCACCGAGCTCAGAGAGACACCAGGAGATAATCAGAAAGAGGAGGAGGGTGTGTTCAAGAGTTATTAGGCGTCGGAGGAGACTTCAATGCTCGAGAACGACTGGGTGAAACAGGTAGACGGATGGTTCAGAGGACATGAGAGAGAGGATGAGGTTGAAGCAGCAAGACGGTTAGCGAGGGATTGGAAGTATACACAAACAAGGAAAAGTTGAATTGAAAGGGAGAGGATTTTGGAAAAATTTGAATCTAAACAAACAGGAACCCTGAGGTCTTTTATGGTCAAACGTGAGATCACATGTGAAGGCCACTCTAGCACATGCAGATTGCATCCCCCAATGAAATTTGTCCTCTGCATTTAACCCATCCAGCCATCCTTCCTCCTGAGGACAGCCTTCAGCAAGGCATGTTTTTAGGTTACATATTTTTATGGAGTATTGAGCATGGGGAGAACATGCAAACTCCACACAGAAAGGTATCGAACCCAGGACCTTCTTGCACTATGCCACATAAGTTCCCTGACCGCTGCAGAGAGAGCACCAAATCCTAACCACTACACCACCAGGGAATGTGAATGTGATGACAGTTATGCAGTGTGTGTTTGTTTCTTGTTTTTATGAGTTTATGAGTGTTAAACTCTTGGAAAATCAGATGTCTTCCAAACCTTTGATTGCCATGCATGAATTCAAATGTGATGTTATAGAGCCACACATTGGTTTGGTGTCATGTTTCAGGGGCTGTAAGTCATTTATCGCGCAAAAAAGCAAGAAACTTTTGCCTGAGGTTAAAGCCTCCAAATGTGTGTTTTTTGTTTTATATCATCTTTGCATTTTAGATTGTTAGAAGAAAGTAACACGTAATTTAAAGATGTCATCTTGGACTCTAGGAACTTGTGATTGTGACTATTTTCTGACATTTTATAGACTGACTGATAGAAAAATAACCAGTGGCTTCATTGATAGTCAACATAATCCTAAATTGCAGGCCTGAACTAGGTTTTCATATTGGTTTGTTGCCAGTATTAGTCAATACATTGACTAATGAATTCCACTGCATCATAAAATGTCCAGTGATATCAGCAGCAAACAAACAAAAGGGCAAAATACTGTAGCTTGGACAGTAGGAATTGCTTTGCTCCTCCGAAGACCTTTTTTTTTAATACTCTGCACGTCAATGTGATTCCTTTTGCCATATAGTTTTGAACTCTGACTTTGCATGTAGAGTCAGTATGATGCATGAGGCTCTAGAGCCAAGCCAAACAACTATATCGATAGAAGATAATGAAATGTCAAGAATAAGTGGCTGTCACTGGGGAAAATTTGAAAAGTTCTGAGAAGTTGCCAGAAAAGTTGACTTGTTGAAGAACTGCGTGCATTAATATGAATGTTACCAGCCTGGTTTGCTTGAATGGATATGAAGTAAACTCACTAGAGACACCCGTGTGGAATGAATCCAGACAAGGCCTGTAAACCAACTGAGAAATCAACATTTTTATTTAGCAAATCCATTTGACTTATTCATATTATCGCTGTCCTGCAGAAACCTCATACTGCATCTTCAGAAAGCAAACGTATGAGGGAGAGAGAGAAATTAGATTTCCCTGTTGATGTTTATCGGACTTTAGCATAATCAAAGGTACAGCCTGATCCTATGAAATATTTTCTTCTTGGGACTGGGAGGAGCTTTGCTGAAAATATAAAAAGTAATTGTTTATTTGTAGATGAAAGGTCTCTTCAGAGCAGCTACAGATGTGTCTATACGTTTAAGGTGATGTGGGTTTAACCAAGCCGGGCTGACTCTGATGTGATGTGAACTCCCCAGAGGTATCTCGCAGTGAATGCAACGTGAATCCAGAGTGGGTTTTTCTGCCCATCAGAGAAATCAACATTTTTATGAGGTGAATTCATCCCAGTGTCATAATATTTGTAAAATATGTTGATCTCAGTCGGCTATGTTAATGTGAACGCAGCCGAGCTAAGCTGGATGGATTTGATGGAATACACCAGAGGGAATGCTCTCAGGCTTTCTCAGCCTGGGACCCAAATTCAGTGAATATAATCAATGTGTCCTAGAGGGAAGGGAGGAGGGAAATAAGGAAGGTGACAAGGAAGAAAGTAAAGGATGCACATGGGTTTAGTCTAGTTGGCTTTGTGCTGGCAAAATGATATGTAGTTTGTTGAAACGTGCAGACGAATGCATGTTCGCTGTATTTTACGGAGGGGTTGGAATAAATTCAAACATTACACACTTATTTTTACTCCTAGATTTCCATTGACACCATATCAGTGGTGGAAGAAGTATTCAGATCCTTTACTAAGTAAAAGTAGCAATACCAGAGTGTAAAAATGCTCCGTTGCAAGTAAACGTCCTGCACTCAACATGTAAATCTACTTAAAGTATCAAAAGTAAAAGTACTTGTTATGCAAAAAAATTGTCCTATGTCAGTATTATAGTTTATGTTGCAGCTGGTAGCTGTTATTTTAACTTATTTACTGTTGGATATATGAATCTATAGCAGTGCATTGTACTTATAAGTTCATTATAGGTTTTGTATGTAATAACTTGATCTACAAAGTAACTTGTAACTACTGCTGTTAAGTAAATGTTCAATTTTTCCCACTGAAATGTAGTGGAGTAGAATTATAATGTAGGATGAAATGAAAATACTCAGATAAAGTACCTCAGATTTATACTAAAGTACAGTACTTAGTACTTAGTAGATGTAGGATTAGGGCTGTAATGTTGAGCCCCATAAGCACTTCTAATTAGGGCTGCAACTAACAGTTATTTTGATTATCAATTAATTATGTTTTTGATTAGTCAGTTAATCATATCATCTACAAAATGCCAGAATAGTAAATTTTCCAGAGCCTAATGTGACATCTTGTCCAACCAAGAGTCCAAAACCTAAAGGAAATACATTCACAAGCATATAAAAAAGATGCTGCAAATTCCCAAATTTGAACAGCTGGAAATGTCTGACATTTTACTTTGATCAATGACTTCTAACAGGGTATCCGTGGGGTCTTAAAAAGTAATTAAAGGTATTAAATCAGTTTAGCAAAAATGAAGACCGTTGAATAGTATTAAAACGTCATAATCTGAATTTTACGAGGTATTATTTTTTGGAACATAGATTCAGACAGACAAACACACTGTCTAGGCCTATGATTAAATATCATTTATGGCCAATGTTGTATTTCTTAGGGCGAATGGAAATGTTTGTTAATGAAAATGTTGTGAGTGTGTGAGTGAGGGAGAGTCTGAGTATGTGACCATTATTACTTTTAATAAACCTCGCCTTTGACTTAGTCATTACTTTATTCTTTTGAGGTTTGTTCCCTCCCGGCCGATCTGAATGAGGTCAAGCTAAGACTGTTTTGCAATCTCAAATTAAATGTGTTGGTATACTATAAATTTATAAAAAAGTTAAGGTGTGTCACAACTTGTGGCGTTACAGTCTTAAAATATGTTGAAAAGGTCTTAAAAGGTATGGAAATTAACTTCAGGATTCCCGCATATACCCTGTTCTAAGTTTAATCGATTATCATAATTGCTGTCAATCATCTAAGTGCTTATAACTGCTTGTAATATGAATATGCTTGTCACTCAGGTGCTAGGGAGAGTTGTCCAGTAATTGAAGGCTAGATGGTTTGATCCCAAGCTCCACCTGCCCACATGTCACATATAGAGATGGGCCGCTAATTCCAGGCTGATATATCCACCGATATTTACTTATTGCAGATATATCAGTATCGGTGTATATGTCTGCTGATAAGTAACAAGCGCAGAAAGGCTAAACTAGGTTTGAGGTCATTTAGAAACAGTCTATTCTACAGTGTAGAAACAGTAAATGGTCCTTGCTAAGTATGCATCCTCGTCACAATAAAAAATAAAAACCAGTCTAAGGGATCCATATCAAAATTGTTTGTTTATGTTATGTGTCAGCTGATATATCATTTTTCAGATTGTTTAAACCTCCAAATGTTTATATCCGTATCGGCCTCAGTAGGTCACGCTAATGTGAAAAAATCCTTGAGCAAGATGCTGAACTTTGTGTGCAGAGAAAACATTTTGTCCGCTTTGGACAAACGTGTTTCCAAATCAATGTGCTCTGCCTGTTAGCTGTACCTTTGTTAAGTACAAGGGCATTGAGTTTTAAGTCCAAACCTTCTTGAACTGACAGTGTATAATTATAGGAAGATAAAGGAACTATAGTGCAGTACCTGTGGCGTTCTTGCTGTGAAACGCCTTTTGATTGAATTCTAAAAGAATTTAACGCTCATCTTTTATTGTTCACCGAGCCTCCTACCCGAAATGAAAGTTTGTCTTTAAGTGGCGTTGTGGAGTTTTACATTCAACCGGGCACTTGAAGCAACGTGTGTGTGCGTCTGCTTGTGTTTGTAACACGTTTAAGAGTCATTTTATTTAGTCAGAGTTTATATATGAGATTAGGCTCTTACAGTACTTGTACGTGTATGCTTGTATGATCACATACCCACCAACAGGTGTGTCTGTGCGCTGCAGTGCAGAATCCTCTGGGAGCTAAAATTAGCCAGGTGCAAAGTT
>JAVQJF010002892.1:0-15662 GCA_036023855.1 Gadopsis marmoratus
GTGTTGTTGCTGTAACTTGGTATCTGATATGATGCTGTTGCTGCTGCAGCGCAAACTATTGATGGGTACAATGCATTTGTCAGCCCCCCCACCCAATGTCACCACCAGCCGTCACTGAATAGCAATACCTGTAGCAATGTTGGGGCCTGAACACTTGAAATGTATTGTGACTGAGTTTATTACAGTTGAGATGACGCCAGTAAGATTTGTGAACACGTTCCATCCAAAGAAAATGTGTTTTGAAGTTATTGAAGTTATTGAAGTTAATGAATTCTGTGCATCATGCTTGCGACTATTCCCGGCTCATGCGACGTGTTGCATGTTTTAGAATGATAACTCTTAAAGCGCCACTTGTAGTTTAGTGAATGCAAAACAGTATGATTTGTATGTTAAACAGTAATTCTTTAAGTACACTGAGATAGCAGTAGTAGTCAAACTCATTGCAGATGCTGATGTTTATAAGATGTTATGAGACTGAAAAGATGTTGAGAAGGAAAAAGTGAGACTATGTGCTTAATTGAATCACATTGAAGCAAAGCATGTACACTGAAACAGATATACAAATGCATTAAGGGAAGGTTGTGAAAATGTATTTCATGTTAGAGCGATTGTGCAATAAAGAGGAAAATCGGGAAGAAAACTGAATGGTTCGCGCCGTCATTCCTTCCACTTTTGACTTATTTGTAATAGTTATTTCAGTTCTCACAATAACAATGTCAAAATAATTGAGTTGTTCAGAAATTAAAGCCGCGGAGCCAAACATTTTGAAGCCGGAATGGTTGACACGACTGACAACAGAGGACAAAATCGCGTACTTACTGTATGGAGTTCTCTATGCGTGTGATGGTGAGGAAAGCTGCTAGATTGGCAGTATACGAGGAGATGACGATAAGAGCAAACATCCACCAAATGCCCATCATCATCCTCGTAGCTAGAGTGGTGTAGGGCACCTCTCCACCTAGAAATAAAAAGAAACAAATGCACATTAACAGAAAAAGACAATAAGGATGTCACATCAACACATTCATGCAACTCTTTGCTGCAGGTGAAAAAGCTGTTGAAACAAGCAAAGCACATCCTGAAAGATTGTGTTTGGATTAACCGATCTGATGCTTTGGCATAGATCTGATTTTAACACTGCGGCATGAAATAGCAGAGAATTCCTTCTGTGCTCTTCTAGAAAGACATGAAAACAACAACTTTGCTACCTCTGTGATACAATAATATGTACATATAGAGGTAAAGGTGACCTTTAACTCTTTGCAAATGTATTTGGACACAGGTTAAAAAAATCTATCCTGCTATTGCAATAAATTATCTTGAAAAACATCTTTAACCTCGATCAGTCTGAAAAGACTGTGTAAAAATGCTTGTCAGGCCTTCCCATTAGGATTTAATGCTGCCTGGAGCTCAATACAATGAAAAGTGGCTTGTCCGTCTTCAAATGTAAAACCTCTTTATCCCAGTCTTGTGTTACAAACAGTTCTTGTGGCCTTGTCCTCTGAAATGTTGTTGTGCTCGGCTTTCTGTGAGCTTCAGAAATGGCTGTCACTCTAAAAATGGCTGTCACAAAAAGAAATCTTATTTGTACATTAACCAGGACAGAAAAAAAGCACAGATTTATCTTTGGCTTTTCTGTTGTTCTCAGGCAGACTGTGGGCTAGCCTTTTTATTCACACAAAAACAAACACACACACACGCATACTAATAAATGCAGAGTAATGATTGATTTGCAGTCAGTGAGCTCTTCTTCACTGCCCTTATTGAAGCCTGTTAGAAATTAGCCTCATTTATCTCTGTAGCTGGGGATCATTCTTATGTCGACTCAGACCAACAAACGCTCCCGCTTCCTCTAGCCTAGGCTCAATAATATATGCGACACCCACGTAATCCCATGTTCCCTTTATCTCGCGTCCCTTCTCTTCTA
This sequence comes from Gadopsis marmoratus, assembly GCA_036023855.1. NCBI lineage: Eukaryota > Metazoa > Chordata > Actinopteri > Centrarchiformes > Percichthyidae > Gadopsis > Gadopsis marmoratus. The sequence continues at coordinate 1,928 of JAVQJF010002892.1, forward strand.
AACTTTATTCTTGCTTTTTCCATCTTCCTTTCAGACCTTTTCTCTTTTTTTGTGTCGCTCATAACATTTGATGAAATTCAGATTTGTTATCTCTCTGTCAGTGAGTTCTCAGGCAATACATTTGCTGCTGACATCAGGTTTTACCACAAACCCAAAGGCAGAATAATGTGTATTGAACTATATTCAGTTCAAATAATCCCTGCACATGTTTCCCTGTATGATTCTGTCATATACTGTACTGTATGTATGTTTATAAAACGTGTTGATCTTTTATGGGTCTTTGAGTGTTTTCCCATCACAGGCTTACATCTACACTACTTTGGTTATAAAATCATTCTTTTAATTTCATCTGCCATTTATATTATCAGGTATCCTAACTGAGACTGACACCTCTTTTTGCAGACAGATCAGAAAATAACAGAACATTCATATCTGGAAAGAAATAAAAACCCCACAATACAAAAGAGCAATATCTAAACTGTAACCTGTTCAGCAGTGACTGAATCCGTCTTTATGTTGTGTGTATTTTTCTATATCTGCTTTCTCATCTGACTCACTTGTTTTTGTAATTCAAAATGTCATTCGGTCTTTCAGAGTCATAACGCCTTGTAAATGCATACACTGAACATATAGGAACCAATGCAAAGAATCTGCCTTTGTATGAAATAGTTTTCAGAGAAAGAAAATCTAGAATGCAGGGTTATCAATTAGAACATAATAAATATGTAAATAATATTTTGGATAAAGTTCATGCAGTTAACTATTCATGAGAAATGACTGCAGATTTGCCAGTGGGAAGATGAATTGAATCTTTTCCAAGGATGAATGCAACCAGCAGGCACAGATGCTTCTTTCTCATTACATGGGCTGCCAAAAATGTCCAAATATATGCCAAACCGTGACTGCAATATCTTGGACTTCAATAGCTTCTAAAACATGACCTTTGTGAATCATTCCACCCGCAGAAGGTATTTTGGGATTTCTGGTTTCATACTGGCAATATCCATGGAGGACCGATTAAGTTACCAGAAAAAACCTATTGTCAAGTCCCCGAACAATTTTCATGTTGATTTATGACTGCACAAGTAACTTTTATAAAATATTTAATACAGCTGGGAAAATGACTCTGCTGAGCGCCGACATCTGAATGTCCCAAAATTTGAAGGTGGGCAGAATTTTGTTAGGTTCTTTTAGATGTTATATATGTTGTATAGTTCTCTCTGTCCCTGGACAATGTCTAAATCGAATCAGGATCAACTACAACAGACTTTTGAAAAGGTTTTCCTGCTCTAAATATGTGTGTGAGAGAGAGAGGGAGAGAGAGAGACACACAGTGGTAACATCTTTGCACGATATGATATGATATGAACTTGAATTTATGAAGATCAATAAAACTAACTGAACATGGAGAGGTGGGTTGAAAAGGCCCTCAACATGATTTAGTTCAAGACTGGTCGGGCATTGATCTTAAAGGTGACAAAATGCCAGAAACGTCTCTCCAAGTTAACTATGGACTTAAACATCAGCTCTTAAAGTGTCGCTGAAATAGTAAGATGTACAATAAACGATGTTCCTGTCAGGTTGTCAGTGTCTGTCCCACTCTACGCACGTTGGTGAACATAAAGCGTACCTAGTTTTATGGCGCAATACTTTCCCTTTCCGTTTAGGTGACACATAGTCAACATCCCAAAAAGCTTGTGTCCTCATGGGAAAAGCACATCCAAAGGACTATGTTGGAACCAGTATTGTCCCTTGTGTTTGTATCCCATTACCCTTGTGTCTCTGGTGCTCCCTCGTCTGTCTCTGTGTCTATGTGTTGTGTAGGAGTGGCACTACCTCACTCACTCTCCTAACCCAAGTGGTTCTCGGCTGCCTTAGACTTGCTCATTCCGAGTTATTCTCTTGTGTTGTTTGTCGCTTGTTTACTCACCATGCTTCCTTGTGCCTTAGGATCATTACAACCCTGCCTGCCCCCGTGCTTGCTTGCTACTCTTGGACCATACCTGCCAGCCCACGCTCACACTCTTGCCTACCTCCATTGTTCCACTTCTCCCATCGACCTACATCCTTCCCTCACCATCTTAACTCCATTTCCTTCTCTGTGTTCTGTGCTTTGGTCTACCCTGCTACCCCATAACAATGTGGTGCTGTGACAGGATATGATCATCATTTACTTATGTTAAATTGTATGATATTGTGTCGACCTAAAAGGGCATGATTCATCATGTGGAACGTGCGTTGAAGTCCATCATAAGACTATCCAACAGCAAGAATAGGCAGTGAGTGGAAAAACACAAATTATTTGCCGTTTATTTATCTTCCTTTTGTCAAGCAAAGGACATGAAATATGCATGCACCAAGAGTCACACATCACTGATATATAATAACCATTGTATGAATTGTGTATTGTGCTATCAGCCCATCTCTCACGCAACATATTGTATCATTGGAAGCATCTATCCATCAAAAGCAGCTTTCATTCAGGGGAATACAACCAGATGGATGAATACAGGCAGTCAGCGAATCCTTCAAGTTGGTGAGCAACTAAGTCATGTGGATGTGTAAATGTTTTTTGTATCTTTTCAAAAACCATGGCACTGAGACTCTACAACAGCACCATGAGGATAAATAACAACAAAGAAAAAAAGATTGACGAACATGCATGCTCTAAGAAAGAAGTCTTTGACTGAGCAGGCCATGCAGCTGCTCGCGCACAACCTCAACATAGTCTGAGTTCACAATAAGTGTGCAACTGACTGAGTGACGTTTTCATCCTTAAAAGAGCATGCTTTCAGAGTAGACACAGAAATCCCATTGGCTGTTACGGAGCGATGAAAATGTGATCAGTTTAACTTGCTCAATACACATAAAAGTTCAACTAAAAGGAAGCTACACAGTGACTCTTCTCTGTAGGACTTAGAATGAAGGAGCTTCTCGTCAAGGCATTCATCAAGGCACATTACAAGTGTTCCTATGGTTGCAATCCTGGAAAACCTCCTGTCAAAGGTAAGAGAGTGTATGTATGTGTACATCTGCATGTGCGTATGCTTATGGTTTCTAGATGAGGCATAGCTATAATGAAGCAGCTTTTGTGGATGCCAGTGCGGCAGGTTCAAAGACACCCCATTGTGTCTCTCAATATACAGTAGGTCTCCATTCTTACCATCACGTCTCTCCTGCTTCCCCTCTCATTCTCTGCTGTGTTCCCCTGTAGCTGCGGGCAAAGAGCATTTCTCTGTTTCTTCCTAATCCAATCAAAATGGGTCAAAATCAAAAGACGTTGCTACTTTGCATTGCTTTGTTTAATATTTGTTATGTATTTTCCCTGACTACCAGGACGCCTTTGGTCTTCATTTGTTTCACGACTGTTCGAAGACCCTAATTGCCGGCTTACATCCTGTCTACGTTCTTCGACTGAGTGACTGGATTGCTGGATGTCTACATAACTGATTGGTTAATTAGTTAGCTGGCTGGCTGGCTGGCCGGCTGCCTGGTCCCTTGGCTGTGTGACTGACTGAATTGCTACATTGCTGACAGACCTGCTTTCCCATCTTGTGACTCGCGGCTCTGCCATTGCTGCTGCTGCTGCTCTCATAGCCCACGTCTTCCAGTTTCATGATCGCATTTTCTGAATGACTGAACAGATGGACAACTGACAGTACAGTGGTCTGAGTCTTTCCAATTCTGTTCCGTTCTTCTGATTGGGATCTGCACTTGTTTCTTTTAATAGTAGTCATTTGATGATCTTTTTTTGGCATTCAGGGAAGCATATTGCTAAGCCTTTAATATTCTTTCTTAGCAATGCTTTGTACAACATAAATACAGTTACATAAAACCTTAGAGCTGCCCAGTACCACTACAACACCACACAAGCTACAGTCTCCCACTTTTGGCAGCTAAGACGTTTGGCTAGTAATTAGTACTTCCACCTCTTTCTAATCCTCTGTTTTTATTAAAAGATTCTCTCAGATATTTTTTTTATCTCTGGTTTTATTTTTATCTCGTATCTTTCTGCCTTTTGGCTCATGTAGTTAAATGAACACTCAGACGCAGAAGAGTGTGTCACTGTTTCATTGCCATTGTATGCACGAGTTTAAGAGTGCCCTGAGATAACTTTGTTATGGGATGGCGCTATATAAATAAAACTGAATTGACTGAGTGAAAGATAATCAGGAATACTTTGAACAGATGAATAATGGAGTCAAAAAAGATCAAATAAAATCACATAAACTTCAGGTATGTTAAGCTTTAACCTGAATTAACTTGTTTCAACCGAATTACTATAAGGTATCTGAGCAATGTAGTTTCCCACATTGTTAAAATTTTAGTTGGTAGGTATATAGAATAGTATACTGTAGAATAGAATAGTGTATAGAACAAGAAGAAAAAAAAACATGGAAAATTCTCCAGCACACACACATCTGCTCATTTGGAAAGCTGCCCACATATCAAGTCCTCAGATATATGAGAGCACTGGGCATGACCCTCATTCCTCAGTCTTGTGCCAAACTAATCAGAGGAGAAGACGATTGGGCCAAAATGCCCTTGATCCTATGTGCATGCGTGCAATAAATCTGATGTTTAGAAAGCGGCACAAGGCGTGACAGAGCCTTTTCAGTGGTGCTTGTAAGGCCATTGCTATCTATTAACTGTCCCTTTTTAAATAAATGTGTTGATTTGTTCTAATGAGTCACTACATCTAAATGTATTAAATGTCTGTTGAGTCTGCACTCACTCAATGTTCAAAGTCAGCCGTGTCCTAAGTGCCTTCTGCTAGAGGACTATAGTGTTGTGAACCTTTTAGGCAAGTAGAGGACATTGTGTGCCAATTCCCTTTTTAAAGAATTTTGTTAGGAACTAAAAATTCCAACCTATGTACATACCGGTATGTACTTTTAATCAATTGGTTATATCTTATCTTACCAGTGCTGCACTATGTACAGGTGTTTTTGTAAAAACTGCATGACAGGCGGAGGGTTTTGGGAGGAGTACAGCAGCCTAATGGAGAGGTTTATCTTCTGTCAGGAAAACATCCAGTGTAAATATCAGTGTCAATAAGACAAAGGGGGTCAACTGCGGGAAGAAGCGGCTAGACTAATTGATGATAAGGACTAGCTCTGTTATTGTGCATGGACTATAGACAATGACCGCAATATTCTGCATGGCATTCTGCCAGTGCAAACAAGCACCTTCAGTTGCTAGTTTATTGTGCTGAAGTGTGGTGGAGAGGTGTCTGAGGCATCCACTTGTGCAGACGCGAGGCTCTGTAATCTCATCCCACAAACACAGCACGTTTAAATAAATCAATCTCTCCCTCTCTGCTTTCCTTCCGACAATTTTAGACAGTGAGGACGGTTCACAGTGTCTGTCCACAGCTCTGGAAATCCCCTTCTGTCAAACGCGCCATCATTTTTTAAGTCCTACATTCCCGCTGCCAACCGTTCTGAGGCTTCTTTTCAAACTTACATCATCACACTCCAGTTGTTCTTGGATGAAACACGACTAGAGCAGTTCATTAGAGCTTTTTAAATGAGGAAATGAGACTTGGAATATGTTCAGCTTATGTCAGCTCCCAGTTGGAATCACTGCAATCTTGCCACAAGATGATGTAACCTTTTTTTTTACTACAATTTGGACAGTTTCATTCTTTCCCAGCCCCGAAGAGAGACTAGCTTAAGGACATTTTGTCAGGGTAGTAGGTAGGTTCACAACAAGCAGGCACGTGAAAATCCACAGCATCAGGCAACACCATAGTGTCGGTATAATGTGTTTACACATTAAGTAGAAATCAGAATTAGAAATAGATAGATTTGACATCTTTAAATGACAAAAATAAAGAATGAATCACTTCTCAAAATACAGGTTCCATTTTAAAAGCTGATTGACAAAAACATTCATATAGATGGAATACGCTGTAGGCATAAGAGCTGGATGAAATTGAATATAAATTATATTCCAGGAGGTTGAGGCAAGCAACACACAAATATAAAGCATTAAAAAAACATTCTGCAGATTGATGCGACTTTAACCGCTGAATTTACATTTCTTGAGATATTGAATTTGTGGTCATGTCATGTTGCTTTTCATGTGTAATACGGCACATTTTTATATTGCAACTCAATGAACCACACAAAAGCTGTTACTGACAGCCACTGACTGTGTAGGCTACAATAAAAATTAGATCAATAAAAGTAACACAATATTAAAAAAGCCTATAAGAAGATTTCACACAGGCTACTGAAGCAGAGGTGGATGAGAGATACAGTACCGGCTAAGAATCACTCATTACTCTTTATAAAGCCTGCTTTACTTTACTTGCATTCTCACTACAGTTGTGTTTAAATGTGTATATATGCCAATCCAAATTCATATGTCGGAAGGAGTTTTAAATCAAAGTGCTTATTTACATCATTCGGCATTCTTCTGTCGTTGCCGCACTTTGTGCTATATAGTGAGGATCTTTGAATCTTTATTTACTGTGAAAACAGAAAACATAAGCCCTTTTATTCATTCATTATGACAGGTTTAAAACTTTCATCTGCTGTCAAAACAATCTCACAATATACTTTGCCAATCAAGCAGTTTAGAAGACAGCAGGTCTTTATATTTTCTACAAAACATAGAAGACAGCTTTTCATGTCACGGAATTCTGAAAACATGTTTTCTCAAAGCCCTCTTAATACAAAATGTGTCTTGATGTCTCTCAAACTCTCTACAAAGACAAGAGGCTGTTTGACACAACAGCATCTTATTAAAGAAACTACTTGTTCCTTATCAAAGCCCCAAAATGTTCCATAAAAAGTCAAATTTAAGCATGATTACTCATAGTGTATGATCACATGTTGTACTACTTTGTCTACTTTGAGTGAAAAAGGCATGATGTTTTCCACATATGGGAAACTGTTTTAAGTTATAACCCTTAATGTTAGGAGAGCCACTTTCAGACACAAAAAGATTTTCCTTTCAAATCAAAACAGTGAACATTTTCTGTGCGTTGGAAAACACTATAATCTCCAATATCTTTCCAGCATCTCCAGGCAACATAACATGCTTGATTATGATAAAATGTTTATACATGGAACTGATTACATGACGCTGTTAGTGATAACCAGGTTTTCTTTAAAGTTCCAACAAATAGACATAGAAATAGAAAAATCATTATATCTACAGTATTACCACATGAAAACCAATTATTTTAGATTGGTAGGATTCAGGGTACCAAAGAATGTCAAGAGAAACAAACTTTGGTTAGTCGAAAATGTAGGATGTATTTTGGCTGCTATTGATTTCTTGTTGGTGGAGTCAACAAATTCAGAAGCTTCACAACGTAAATAAAACCAAAGCCAAACACACACACTCATAAAAACCAAATAAACATATTTCTGCACACAGTTACTCAGTTGTTTGTAGTGAAATGAACAGGGACAGCCGGAAACGGGGATGAAAAATTAGTCAGATACAGGAGCGAGCTGTTTCCTGCAGGTTTGGCACAGAAAATTATTTTATAAGCCAACTCATCTGCATCCAACACATTCGCATGCCTCCCTCTCTCACTTCTTCTCCCTGCCTTTCTGCACCTCTCACCTCCTCTGCCCCCACCCCCTTGTTGACATGCTGCAGTTAAAGGTAGCTCCCGATGAGTGCAGCTTTGAAACCAGCCAAGAGGTGGGCACATCCAAGAGAGTTTTATATATATATATATATATATATATATATATATATATATAAATATATATATGGCTTTCTTGTAAAGCTTCAAATCTCACCACTGAGCAAGCACCTCCACTGCCTCAGATTATACCCCTCTACTGTCTGATGACTTGCAGGAATCGTTATTTATTTTTTTTACCATCTCTTTCTCCTCCAGCACCTCAATCACTCTCGACTGACGGAGTCCCAGTGATTGTAAACAACTTGGGAAAGACATATTACGGTGTTGGGGCCAGGGTGAAGATGAAAAAAGTGAGAGAGTAGAAAAAGGGCACGACAGAGTGCATGCGTCCCTCCTCCGGCACCTCTCCTGCCTTCTGCTCTTCAATCTCTCCATTGTACATGTGCCACCTCTAATACCCCTGGCTATCAGCCAAAGCGAAGAGGGATTTTCCATGTGGTTAGCATTTTTTTCAAGCCATCAAGTGCCACCATTATAAAGAACCAGCAGGTCAGCAATGTGGATTTGAGCTAAGATGCATGAAGTTTACGATTCGGAGACGCGCCTAATGGTATCTCCCTTCCCAGCATGCCCTCTGATTTCCTACAAGAACCTTAGGCCATCATCAAAACATGCTGGAATGTGAGCATTGTAACAAACGGTGGAATGGTAAACAGATTTACGTGTGTGTTTATGGAATGTTTCAGGGAGATGGTTGGGATTAAGTAGAGAAGGGTGAAAGCAAAAGGGTATTGATTAAAAGGAAAGAGGAAAATGGCAGTGTTCACATTACCCTATTCTTTTGACAATGAATACAAATTATATATCTTATATTCTACCAACTTCGAAAGTTGATAGAAGGGAATTGTGTTAATGCAAAAGTTAGTCTTCATCTCGTGTAATTTCTGGCTAACTGCAATAATCTCGTCAACGGCACAATGGCTTTTAATAAAGTACGATTTAAACTGATGGCTATATAAATATCATCCAAACTCTTGATTGTGACAGGAGCGGGCTTGATCGCAGTTAGCATATCAAATTCCAAATTGTAATCAGGAACTTGTCAACTTTTCACAGATTTCTTTTTTTTTCCTTTCACTTTTAGGTATCGATATTTCAGCTATATATACACACACAGCATATTGCATCAGATATACTGTAGCTAAAAACTCATTCTCACGCGTGGTCCCTGAACAGCTCGACCGATCGCTCAGAGGCGAGAAGTTTAATTTCTCTGTGTGCTCACATGAAGCTCACATAAATCCACACAGAATAAACTCCACGTTATTTGGTGTGCGATTTATTTCCACTAAGTACTAAGAGTAACATGTGCTGGATGAGTGTTGGTATTATGGTAATTGATTCAATACAGTTATTAATATTCATGAAGAGCATATTAATATTTCATATTGGCAATGATTCACCTCTGATGTTGACAAATTGCTCTGGACCCTGTTGCTACCGACTCGTGCACTACAGACCGACACCCTTCTATAGTAACACACTAACAAAGCAGCATACAAATGAATACACGCTCATATCTGCATATACATGACAGGTATTTACACACACATACACAGACAAATGTGCAAGCACAATAGATGACGCCTATAAACGTTTTGCATTTGAGGGGGAAAGAAAATATGCGTAAAATTATATGAAATAAGAACGAAAAGGGTAGAAACATTTCCCAGTATGACTCTTTATATGCAAACAGATGCTGGACATTGTTTAACACAATACTGTTTAACACAAAGAAACAGGGGTACGACTGATGGTTACAAATTCTATTTGAATAATTATTTCAATTTTGTTTTCAATAAAGTCTTTGGGGATTGAAAACAGGAAGAGATCAAAGAGAAGAGAGAGCCACTTTGAGTGTGGGAGAGGAAGAGGGTCAGAGAGAAAAAGCCAAATAGTGACTAGACCAAACCAGAGATCATCTAAATTGATTAAATAAGGCCTGTATGCACGTGTGTGTGTTACACAAGTGTTTGATGTAGCTGTATGCTGGTGAAACATGCCGCATCATTACTGCTGGACACAGATGTTATACATTTCAAAGAAAACCTGTCCAGTCCGTCAGTCATGTGTCTGCAAACTGTATCTAACAAGTGACTTAACCTTCGAATGTGATTTCTTTGTGGAAAGAACAGCAAATGGATGAGGCAACGTCACCGGTTAGAGATCCATTTTCTCTGGATTCAGGAAAATATTTGGAGTCAGAACTATCACCAACTAAAACAGGCAACAAAACAGTTCCATTCCACAGACACAGAGTGACAAATTCTAACTGTATGAGAAGAAAGATAACAGTAATTGTAAAAGTTAGAAAAGTTAAAATTCTATTCCTTTGTAACTTTTTTGGCAATTAAATGTGTGTGTGTGTGGGGTGGTCTAAATGAAATGCTGATTATTTCACTGCACTTTCAAACATGCCACTATTTTGGGTTTTGTCATTTTATTCATATTTAATGAATTTGATGAAAACCTTTACTTTTTATTACAAGAAGGTGAAGAGCTGAACACATCTTTTCCAAACCCTTTTTTATTTTGGCTGCGGCTGTTTTTCTGGGCAAAGTGTTGCCTTAACAACAACAGTGTACTTTGAAGGATTACAAGCAAGCCGCAACAGACCATATCTTACTTTGACAAATACCACATTTTGAAAAGCAGAAAGCCGTTTTGGTACATTTAAGATGCATTGGAGAAAAAAAAAGTGCTGCAGTCTATTCTGTGGAATTTCTGTCTGTTCTCTTTTTGTAATTTCAACTCCCCGTCACTCCGCACTTAAGAGACCAGAGAACTAATCCGCATTTTCAGTGTAATATGCCTTCGACTCTTTGCAGAGTCGACATGTACATGTACATGACTTAAGTTGAATACCCACAACAGTTCAATTTGTGTACTAGGAATATGAGTTTCAATGAGTTCAACTGGGGAAAAAAGATATTAAAAAATTGTACAGAATCGCTGAAATGGGGTTTTGCAGTCAGTACGGTTAGCACGTGGAAGTCGGCTCAATTTCACAGAAGGGAGCAAATTAAAAGATTGCAATGCAAATTATTCCCCCACTTAGCTGCGCTTCGGAGCGTGCTCACCATGCAGCTATGTCTGCATGTGTGCGAGAGGGACACAGTGTGTGCAAAATAGAAAGACTCTTCGCTTCTGCATAGATATTGTACATGTGTGTGTGTGTGTGTGTGTATATGTATATGTATTTAGGGGGAAACATAACACTTCACATTATTTCATTTCACCTGTGCTGTCCCTGTGGAAGATTCAATTCATGTTTTACATCTGGACAAAAAGGGAAGCAGAAAGTATTTTGATCGTCCCTTACCAAGAATTGAAATTAATTGGAAAAGGCAACTTTGTAAATCGATTTTTCCAGCGGTTTGCTCTGGGTCTCCCCCTCTCTGTCCTCCTCTTGTTGGCTTTGAAATCTTTGCTTGTAATTATGTTATTTTGCATCGGGAAAGTCACTGGTGTACAGGCAACAGGATATTACCCAAGCAGCACAGCATTTATTCAGCTTCTCACCACAACACAGACAGACACAAACACCTTTCCAGTATTTGGAGCCATAAGCAAGATTACATTTCTCTATGCAAGTACGATGCACAATGCCAATAGAAAGGAGACAGAGAGCCTATGCATTGCATGCTGTTCTGTTTTTGGTGCGAGTTGTCAGCCATGTTTGTCTGGCCAACACTGTTAACATGCAAAGTTAAGCTGAATAGATAGATATGAACAGGTATTGCTACAGTGTCTTGTGCTGGTGGTTGGATGCCATTTGTGTGGTGTTATGGCCAAACATGTAGAGGAAGGGCATATTGGCAATTATAAACTATGTGCTGGTAGCCTGGTGCTGTATTGTTGGCCTTATATACTGTATAATGTTGAGTAATGTCAGGTTACTTTTTATTAGCGAGACAGCTTTATCGGTGTCCAAAACATGCATATCATTCTCTTTAGAGAAAGAACAACTAAACTATACATAAGGTCTGGGTCAGGTTTGACGCAGTCAGGTTGGCTCTTAAAGCGGAACTCCACATTAGACTTTAGAAGCAGAAACAACATACCGTATTCATGACCACACCCAGCTGTGATTTAGTGCGGTACATTAGTGCAATAGTACATCACAACTGCACAGTTGTGGAAAAAGCATGTTGTCACCACTAGTTGGCAGGGCAAGCTAATTAGGCTGCGCTCAGTTAGGTACAGGCCAGATTCAAGCCAAAGCAGACCACCAGTCTGGATATTAAGATTTAGCAAATAAGAGCTTACTCTACGTATGTGAATGTTTGTCTTTTTATCCCAGAAATGTCAACTACAAATGCTTCCCTCTAGTTTGGTACCACATTTTACACAACAGCCCCTGCTACAACTATGCTTAAATAAACAATACAACACTTTCCGGAAGCAAAATGTTCTGGTCGTAGCCTATGTGCAATTGTTGACTTGTGACAAAAGCACACACCGAGTCAGTTTGAGTCGTACTGCATTGATTTTTGTGACTTAGCAGCATATTACACTGTCATACTACACGCCTTGTGTACAGTTCTACAGTTTTAGTCAAGTTTAGATCACACCAACTAAATGCAACATTTGGCCAACTTATCCTAATCATAACTGCACTCACTTACTCGTGTGTTTGTGGGTCTTTGCTTCAGAGACCAACTTGCTGCATCATCACTTGTAAACATTCATTAAAACTGGCTGCTTTCTGGCATTGAAGAGTGTTTTCTTATTCCCTGGCATGAATGAAGGTAGAGCAGCCAGTGAGGTTCCAGACTGCACCGGGCCAAGTGTGGAGACCGGCGATAAAACCCTTGGCCTTTTTCTCTGTGCGCGCGTGTGTGTATGTGTGTGTGTCCGCTTCTTTATGTGTGTATGGCTTAGCGTGGTAACTTTCTAATGGCCTCCCAGAATAGCTAGGGTAAGAGCTGCTCTGAATGTGTGCGTGCGTGTGCGTGCGTGTGTGTGCGCGCGCATGTGCGTACCATATGCAGAAATTGCTTGACATTGGACTTATTACAGAAACACACATTCCTCCTCTTCTCTCCTCCGTTCTTTAAGCCTCATCAGCACTTTTGCCTCCTTTTCACAGTTGAAAGGAACATAAAAATGACAGCGTCAGCAGAAATTTCTTTGAGCTTATTTACAGGCTGTGTTTCTCTGCTCGCTCCCTATATATGGATCAATACAATCTATGTATAGTATAAGGGTTACAACAGCCGACGGGATGTCAAGGTGTGTGTCGTGTGTATGAGTCACCTTTGTGTATGTACATGCATTGTTTCTAAAAGGGCAAAAGTAAGGGCTTTCCCTGCAGAAAGAGAGGACATTTCACACAACAGTGTACAGCCAATCTATAATATCTGACGGTTGTTTAAAAAGAGGTGATGAATGAAGTTATTTATTAATATCTCACCCTGATGGTCTTCATGGGAGAATAAGAAACATTACACTTGGTGGATTTTTAGTTACTGCCCATTCAGTAATGCACGTGTACACAATTTTGAAAGTGATGATCTCAAATCTCAAAGCGCATCAAGAATGAAGTAAAAAAACAAAAAAACGATTCCAAACAAACAGACACAATACAAAGACAGTCAGATTAGATCCAGGGCTCTCTAATATCGCTTCCTTTTGTGTGTCTAGCACACACACATATGCACGGTGAATTCAGCTAGCAGCCACAGTACAGTGGTCTCATTATAGGTGACTGCATGCAGACTGTGTCTTGTTCCATCAAACCAATAAGACCACGGCTGCCTCTCTGAGTGCAACTTCTGACAGATGGCTCTCTCAGCAATTTTCACTTGACTAGGGCAATCTGTGTGTGTGTGTGTGTGTGTGTGTGTGTGTGTGTGTCTTCCTGTGCACACATACTCAAGACTGTGAATGCGCGTGCATTTCTAAGCTCTTTCACTTGATAGTGATTGTGTTTGAGTCACTCATATTCAATTTTAACAATGTCATTCTCAATATTTCACACCTCTCAACCCAAATCCCCCCCCTCCCTCCAGCCCCCGTCCTCTCCAACATCTTGTTTTGCTCTTTTCTCAAGGTCAGAAT
>JAVQJF010002903.1:0-29488 GCA_036023855.1 Gadopsis marmoratus
AACCAGTAATGTAGGAGTGGGCATTACACAATCTTCTGGGAAGAAACCCCCGCCTGTTCAGTCACCTGATTTATATTCAGCACAACCCATTCTACTGCACCGCCGTGGGCAGACTGACACACACACACACACACACACACACAGATATGCACATATGTATGATGTACGCATGAGAGAACTCACATACATAACAAATGAAAGAATGCATTGCACCAGACAAACTGACTGGTCACTGATGTTTACGTACACATTATTATTATTTTTATTATTACAGAACTGATTTTGAATCAAATGCAAACACATCAAAAAGCATTAACATCACAAAGGTTCCCATTGAGTTGCTGCGTGCCCTCTCTTCCCCAACTCCTGTATCCTCTCTTCTTTCCTCCCCCCTCGGCGCTGGGCCTTGTCACATCCTCACAGCTTCCATCCAGCAGCGGCAATAGTGACCCATTTCCATTGCTTTGATTTGGGCCAGTAAAGTGACATTTCACCAGGAAAATGACAGTTCAGCAGAAACACATCGGCTCCAGGCATTTGAAGCATTCTTCAATTTAAAAGAGAGTTGGTGCTGCCTCTTTTGACTTAAGTGTAGGTGTAACTGGGCCCATTACTTCAGTTAGTCGGTTAATTGGCCTCTCTGGTGACATGGAGCTGTGTTGGATTTGTAGGTGGCCAGCAGCCAGTTGTTGGACAGCTTGAATTGCTCCAGCAGATGTGTACATGTGTATGCACATATAGTCTTAAGAGCACTGAGGTTGTTCCTTTGTTGCCTCTCATTCGCTGTGCTCTGAGGAAAGCAACCATTCCTCACATGGATCTCTGCTTCAAAATGTTTTATGTTTGAGCGTTGTAATGTCTACAAAGCCGCTAAATTATTTGGATAAAGTGAGGATCCATTAACATGAACCATGTGGGGCAAATATGTCGACATGTCCTCAACATTTCCACCTCTGGTCTCTTACTGACCTAAATGGTTCTGTTTCCTTCATCCTGAGGTGCAGCTGCTGGGAAATAAAAGCAGCCTTATCTCTCTTCTTACAACATTGCTGAAAGGTCCATGTCTGTCTTGCTGATCCCGGCCAAGGACAGCCAGATGACCTGACGTGTCTTCCTACAAAGTGTATTCTCCCACCCATCTAATCTCTGTTTACAATAGAGTTCCCCCCCCCTCCCACTTTACACTGCTCTTCAAGTCATTTCACAAGTAGTAAGGATGTATTTTCATTTGAAGTCACAATTCAGCAAAGTTCTCAATTTTCATGTTTAGTATGTTATGTAAATGATGTTTATCATGTAAGTGTAGGGATGGAACAAACAGTAAAGCTACACTCTCTATGGCACATGACTCCCAGTGATTTGTGAGAGAGGTGGTTGGAGAGTGAGTTCAACTTCTAGCTGTCGTCAGATCTCTTGCCAACTCTGCAATGCCCCCATAGCATAAAGTCTGAATTCATATCCAACAACCTTTGCTGCATATCATACCCCCCTCTCTGTCGCTCTGTCATATGTTAACTGTTTCTGTTTTACTCAAATCAAATCAAGTTCTATTTTCACATAATTATACACAGCAAAATGTATATACTAAAATATTTCCAAACTCTTTCACCCACAGTTGTCAGACTACATGCAGAACCTCCCCCTCTCTATAAGGAGAAAAATAATGTAAACGCAAAGGTAAAAGAGGAGTTAATACATTATGTTCAGGAATCATACATGTTCTGACATTTAACTGCTTTTCTTCAGCTTTCTATAAATCTTGTTTGTTCACTTGCGAACAACTCCCTACACTTGTGGCGGAGACAAAGATGTGGTTGACCACAACTCAGAGCCCAGAGACAAGGTTACATTAACTTCTGTTTTTTGGGAGAAACTGGGGGGTTGTCTCTGCCTAATCATGCAGAACAATCTAGGACTAAGCCATCATAAAGAGCATCGTTATCAAGCCCGGGCCTCAGCACACAGTCGGCCATTTGAACGACACACATTCTTGGGCTCAAACGTGGGCGGCGGGTGAATTCACACAGTCCTTTATACGGAATTAGCGAATGGAACAAAGGCAGAGATAAAGGCAGACAGCATTGGCTTTGTCGCAAATTGCTAAATGAAATAAGACCAAATAAAATAAAATATATTCAACTGGACTTAAAAGTAAGCAGAGTGGAAGAAGACACAGTTCACAGAGTTCACACAGTAGTTCATAGAAAGCAATATGCTATAAACGGCTGGCTAATAAAAACTGTTAATGAGCAGTAACAAACAGTCAATATGAGACCATAAAAATATATATGAAATGGGAAGAAGAAATATACTTTTCTGTCACAACTCTCGATAAGTTAGAACATGTGTTAGAAATGACTGAGAAATTAGTTACATGGTTACGGTATATCAAGAATGACACCGCAGATGAGGCCATACGCAAATAATAGGGTTTGATGAAACCAAAAGTAACCAAAAAACAATAATAAGTGCGTAGCGGTGTCAGTGCCATAGACAGGAGGATAAAAATGCTGAGGTCATACATCTGAGCAGAGACCTGAACAAAGTCTGTAAAATGTCCTATTAATTGAATATTTCATTCAACTGTTTTATTCTTTTTTCTTTCTTTTGTTTTTCATTAACAGCTTCACTACATGAAAACAGAACTGGTTTCTAAGAGCTATTACTACTATTACTACTACCGATTTTCAATTCTGGTGAGGAAAATTGTTGCATTAGTGTACAGTACACAATACCGTATATTCATTTATGTATTTCTTCCTGTCTTCCTGTCACATTTAATGGTCTGGGGTACAAAAAGAATGGTATCTACCAGTAAAACCCCCGCTATGTATAACACCCCCCAATCCCCCTCCCAAAAATTATTCAGATGACATAACTTCCTGGGTGCGACAGCCCAGAGCAAGAGCTGCTACAGTGTTCTGATCACAGTCATCTCATAACAGTCAGTGTATATGATTATGTTTTCAGAACTTCATCATGTTGCAGTAACTCTAAAGGTCCGGTTTAATGCCTCACAGGTCTGCTTCTCCATCTGCTGGTAGTCTGATTGAGGAATCTGGGAGGAATCCCAAATACTGTCAATTCTAAACAATCGTTTCACGTAAGAGATTGTAATGAGAGCTACAGTCTGTGTTTCCTCCTTTTAGAGAAAAAAAATGAAAGAAAACCAAAGTACAGATGTGTTTCTTGAAAAAACTGAGAATTTAATTTTGCAAGACATATAAAGCTGTAGTAGTAATAACAATAATAACACAGACTCCCCCTTATTCTCGCAGGCCAATTGATCTCCCATCTGATTCTTTTGATGTTCAAAGGAGGAGCAAAACTTGCTTCTCATCACCAAAATGTCAGAAAAAAAAAAAAGAAATAACCACGTTAGAAGCTCGCTGCAACACTGAATTGCACACTGTATGCTCAAGGGCACAGGCACAAACCCAACCCCTCAAGGTTACAAGTGTGTTGTTTACCATTTCCCTCCCCTGTTGTGGCTTTTGTATTACCCTGACCTGGCTCGTAACCAGCTCAGACCACATATAAAGAGAAAGCCCGATTGTTGGGGCAACTTTCTTCACTCGGAGCGGTCGCTGGGTTTCGTGCAGTCGTGTGCAGGTTGCTTCAAATACGCACCTTCTTATGGATCTGATCTCTGCCTGTGAACGGGCGATGACTCCTGTCGGTTTGGACACCATAGTGGCAGACCTCGTCTCCATGTCCCCGATTGCTACTGCAGTGGGATCACCGGGCTTTCCTGTGGCAACCAGAACCCTAATACTACTCGTGTGCCTACTGCTGGTTGCCTGGAGCCACAAAGACAAGAAAACTGTACCAGGTAGGTCATAACATCAGGTCTGACACACTTGGTGCCAGTTCTGTTGCTAATTTTAACCTCATCTCTGAATTTGGTGTAAGCTGAAATATTTTTATTATCATTTACCACAACAGGTCCTTCTTTCTGTCTGGGTTTGGGGCCACTTCTGTCCTATGTGAGGTTCCTCTGGACTGGTATAGGCACAGCCAGCAACTACTACAACAACAAGTATGGGGACATTGTCAGAGTCTGGATCAATGGAGAGGAGACGCTCATACTAAGCAGGTTGTTATCTCTGTTAATGCTGATGAATCAACTTTCCAAACAGTCAATCCAAGTGTAAATTGATCATCTGTAGTTTGTTTGTTTTTTTGTTTTTTTACCACAAGGGCATCAGCGGTGCACCATGTACTGAAGAATGGACATTATACTTCACGTTTTGGGAGCAAGCAGGGACTCAGCAGCATCGGCATGAATGAGCAAGGCATCATATTCAACAACAACGTCACTCTGTGGAAAAAGATACGCACCTATTTCACCAAAGGTAACATTTCAACCTTTAATCAGCCTCGCAGACTCACTGATTGATCCAGTTATTTGCTGTTTTCAGATACAATATATTTGACTAACCTCAATCACCAAACGTTTGACGTCCTGTGCCAGCCCTGACAGGTCCAGGCTTGCAGCACACAGTGGAGGTTTGCAGTTCCTCCACACAGACCCACCTGGACGATCTGGACAGTTTGGATCACGTGGATGTCCTCAGTTTGCTGCGCTGCACCGTGGTCGACATCTCCAACAGACTCTTCCTGGGTGTACCTGTGAATGGTGAGTCGGCATGCACGGATCTCTTACTTAACCCGTGCTGTCATGCAAGTTGTAGATCGAGAAATCTGTGTGTCTGGAAAGCTGGATCCAACACACGTGGGAACTGTATGAGTTTAAACTCATTAGGTTGCACCAGTTAAGATACCGTGAAATTATTTTACTACTGTGTTCTTGATGCATTTGTGTTAACCTTGTGTCCAGAGAAAGAGCTGCTGTTGAAGATTCAGAAGTATTTTGACACATGGCAGACTGTGTTGATCAAACCAGACATTTACTTCAAGTTCAACTGGATTCACAGGAAGCACAAGACAGCAGCGTGAGTCACTCTATTGCTTTATCATTCGCATTAATGTGCTTCTTTATAAGCTCACCTTTGGGCTTTTTGGCTGTGTTCTTTTTTTTTTTTTTATAAACAAGTGTTTTATATCTGTTGTCTCACAGCCAGGAGCTGCAAGATGCCATAGAGAGTCTAGTAGAGCAGAAGAGGAGAGATGTGGAGCAGGCAGATAAACTGGACATCAACTTCACCGCAGAGCTCATATTTGCACAGGTTTGTCTTAGAATTGAGCCTCTGCCTTTTCTCTTTGCAAAGAATTTCAAAGAAAAGTCAAATCCTTTTTCAAAACGTCCTCCAAGCCATATGCCAGCACGTCGGCTTATTCACATTTACGTGCGTGTGTGTGTTTTCAGAACCATGGCGAACTGTCTGCGGAGAACGTGAGGCAGTGCGTGCTGGAGATGGTGATTGCAGCACCAGACACTCTGTCCATCAGTCTCTTCTTCATGCTGCTGCTCCTCAAACAGAATCCAGATGTGGAGCTGCAGCTGCTGCAGGAGATAGACACTGTTGTGGGTAAGGAGCTGGGAGAATCATGACTTAAAGACACGGACACTGGTAAAATACAGTCGATATTATGTTCTGTCAATGCAATACTAGATTTAAACATTTTAGAAGCAGTCATATGCAGCTATCACCTGATCTGCTGCACATTAAAGATGTATTTTAACAAACACAGTGTGTGGTAATAGTGTACTAAGATATGTAAAGCAAAATACTGTGCATGTAAGCAAAATGTCATATACTCAGTTGTCACTGTATAGGGTACAGTGCACCTAGCTAAAACTGATGCAGTCAAATACAACAGTCCTGCAATAAATTCTACCTTCGTGACAGTTATGTTTAGATTTTAATTCATTTCTATTTTTTTGTCCACCCTCTTTTAGCTAGGTGTACCTAATAAACTGGCCTATGAGTGCATAACTGAGTGATATCTCATTGCCATTGTCTCGCTATAGGTGAGCGACAGCTTCAGAAGGGGGTCGTTCACAAGTTGCAGGTGCTGGAGAGCTTCATCAACGAATGCTTGCGCTTCCACCCTGTGGTGGACTTCACCATGCGTCGAGCCCTGTCTGATGACATCATAGATGGTTACAGGGTACCGAAGGGCACGAATATCATTCTGAACACCGGCCACATGCACCGGACAGAGTTTTTTTTCAAACCCAACGAATTCAGTCTAGAAAACTTTGAAAAAAATGTAAGTAAATGTGTTGGGTTTCTTTTTTGCCAAGATGAGGCTCTATCTGCAACTCTGAGACTCAAAAGTACAAGATAAAAGGGAATAAATCAACTTTTAAAGATCCTGAAAGCCTATTTTCTCATTCAGCTTCTTATTATGAGCAA
The DNA here is from genome assembly GCA_036023855.1 of Gadopsis marmoratus. Classification (NCBI taxonomy): domain Eukaryota; kingdom Metazoa; phylum Chordata; class Actinopteri; order Centrarchiformes; family Percichthyidae; genus Gadopsis; species Gadopsis marmoratus. Next base: position 6,324 of record JAVQJF010002903.1, read on the forward strand.
TGGGTTCCTACGTGAACACGCACTTTTCTGCCAAACTTAGAACAATTGATGATATTTCACATGAAAGATTTCTGCATTTCTTTCTTGCTTTTCTCACTGGTTTGAAGTGGGCGGGGCTTGGCTGTACAAGGCCAATCAGGATTTAGCAACATTGCTAATCCGAATATGATGACAGTCGGTGGGTTGTTTGGCCACTGCCACTCAAATCGGATCAAACCACACCCACACAGTCCAGATGAAGCAGATTAGCTGAGTTTTGAGCGTCAAACTTTTAATGAATAACACCTTAAGTTGTTGATTTGTTGATTTGAAACCAAGTTTTCAGGGGCTTTAACTACCTCTCTCATCTGTCCTCTGCCCCTCCCCTCTGTCCTCCCTCAGACTCCCCGTCGTTACTTCCAGCCGTTCGGTTCAGGTCCTCGCGCCTGCGTTGGTAAGCACATCGCCATGGTGATGATGAAATCCATCCTGGTGACGTTGCTCTCCCAGTACTCTGTTTGCCCCCATAAGGGCTTGACCCTGGACTGCCTCCCACAGACCAACAACCTCTCCCAGCAGCCTGTAGAGCATCAGCAGGAGGCCGAACATCTCAGCATGAGATTCTTACCCAGACAGAGAGGTAGCTGGCAAACACTCTGATACTCTGGCCTTTACTGTTTTCTTCACTTGTACCTATACGTTTACACAGAATATATGCATATACTACATGATTTCCATTACTTCATTCATATTATCTTATGACTGTACAAAGCTAACTTTTATATTTTGGTATGTATTAAATTTGTGCAACTATTATGCATTATGTGAAATGTAAGTTTAGACATGCTAATACTGAATTAATGTCTTTTTTTTCTGAATGTAATTGCATATATTTTGCGAAAGAAAGAAACTGTGCATTAGTGTAAAAACCCCTCTCTTCTGTGGTTTACAATCTCCTCTTTTGAAATACATTCATATTTTTTTAGTGTTGTTTAAATTGTCTGCTCTTTTCTTTTTTGTGCATTTGGCATTTTCTCTATGAAAGGTGCTATTTAAATAAAGCGCATTGTAAGTGTAGTGTAAACAGCATTTCTAAAGTGTTCGACATTAAGAGCAAACTCCTTTGAAACTTTGAAAAGCCACAGATACAGGAGCAGGAAAAATGCATAGTAGATGGAAACATTTTCTTTTCTTTTTGTATTTGCAAATATTGATCAGGAGAGGGCACTGCAACACATGATACAATGAACACAGTGCTCTTCAGGGCAGCCAAATATAGCAACCAATCTGTTCATCATGTTCAATTGCTCTGCCTCTGGGCACACGTGGCAATACATTTCACACACAGATGTTTCAATTTGCATTGCTTCCACTCTCTAAATGCTGGGAACACTCAATTATTATGCTGGGAGACCACGGGAGCTCAACTTGCAAGCGTGTTTTTTTTTGATTGTGTACTTGAAAGATAAGGGAAACGGAGATGGATGGATCGAAGAAGAAGCTAAGAGAAAATATACACGTAGATAAGGTTTTTCAGCTGCGCGGCGCAGTTCCTCCGGAGATGTCAGCCATCAGCACGTCTGTCACTGACGCAAGAGAGCGAAACGTCTAAAATAAGAGTCTCAATCTCAATTTCACTGACACACAACCACCTGGGGGCTGCTTGTGCTGAGTACAGAGACAAGGAGAGTCTATCAGGAAAACACACACACACAAGTGCTTGGTAGGCTAATACAGACCAGTTCACCACCTCAGCAACAAGCTTGCCTTTCTGTATTTCTGAACTGTAAGTGTGCGTGTATTAGAGTCTGTATTGAGACTGAAGCTTGGTAATATTTATGTTTATATTATACTCTATTAAAAGTTATATCTTAAGTGTTATCTGTATGTGCATGTAAATAGCATTGTATTTGTGTGTGTGTGTGTGTGTGTGTGTGTCACAGGCTGTTCCTTGCAGGTGTCCTGGGATACAGTGAATGAATCACTATATTCTAATTAACCTCAGTCTGTCCTCCATCAGGATGGAAATCATCTCACGTACACTGCAGTAGCTCTGATTGCACTTTGTTAAATGTATCTTGTAAATTAATTTTCACAATAATCTCCATCATCTCTGTAAAGCTTGATACTGTTTGTAAGAGTTAAGAGTGAATTAAGTCATTAAAAATGGATGTACATAGAGGAATACTGGAGACTATCAAACTGAATATCCAATTAATCTCTTGCAGGAAAAGTTCCTCTCATACACCGCCTGTTTCTCTTCTGTCAGTTTGCTTTTCCTCAAGGTGATCAGTCTATTTCTGCTAATAAAGTTAAATTGAATCACTAATCTGTACAGAATGACTGATGAGTGGTATGACAAAACAGAGGTGTTGAAGTTTTGAATGGACAGAAAAACTATCTCTATGTTATCTGCATCAGTTTAAGTGTTAAAGTGCCACATCCAACAACATCTGTCATATTTGTTAGCACTTACTACAGTGTACAGTAGCTTCAGGGCGAAAAGATGCCTTAATTATCACTTCCTCATGTAAGGGCCTAATACTGTCATGTTCAATCACCATCAGTATCTATCTATCTATCTATCTATCTATCTATCTATCTCCTTTACATTTTGATAAACACAGGTCTAGTGTGGACTGGAATAATGTCTCCCATGTTCGCCATCTTAGTTTAGTGTGTTAGCATGCTAACATTAGCACTAAACTCAAATGTAAGGTTGATGGAAATGTCATTACTATATAAAGCTATATAAAGGAGATATTTTGAGATATTTGATTTTGGACCAAATAGGTGGGCTCTTTGGACAGACCCACAGACCGACATTGCCATCACTAGAGTTGCTCTAGCGTGGCAAAATATCTATGCTTACTAACACTGAGACATTTCCTGTGTGTCTTTACAGTAAGTAACTGTACTTTTTATTTTGTCTGTCAATATTGAGGCAGTTTCAGCAGTGGAGAAAATGTGGAGAGCTCCAGTATACAGAGTAACATACTGAGCATACTGGCTCCAAACTGTGGGACGTCAGGCATCTGCTGAATCAATCTTTCACTTCAAGTCTACTACTTGGGACTGTGGTGGTGTGTGTGTGTGTGTGTGTGTGTGTGTGTGTGTGTGTGTGTGTGTCGGTTTGGGAAATATGTTTAGAGGGGAGTTGAATAATACTTGTGGTTTCAAACTGTGTCATCCTTGCCTGCTTTTGGCAGAAAGGTCGCCTGTGTGTCTGGCACAGTGATTGCAGTTTTATCGTGTCAATTAAAGTCAATGCTTTCACACTTTAGTTTATCTTAACGTAGGGCACCTCAAAGAAATTATGCGTATTGCAAATCTACAACACAGAACTGCATTTTACTTGGACCATAATGGGACATTACTGTTAAGGTTGCCTTGCAGAATCTGATGCACATTCTTGTCTGTTCTGATGTCTGTTCTTTCTCTTAAGGAAGTAGATGGTTCTTCATTTGTGGTTTTTGTTAGTCATGTGATGTATTTTTTCCTTCCCGTTCCATTTATGTCTATTGCTGCGTGACAGATTTATAAAGGCAGGATGCCAGACAGTTTTAAAATAACTCAGATGTAAGAGCCTCGCAGCAAAAAGTTTAGACTGTCCTGCCTCATGCTCTGATTGGCAATCTGACTGATTACATGCTGTTTAGCTCCCACAAGCACACAGGCACACACACACATGCACACACACACACACACACACACACACATTATGTTGTGCTAAAATTCTCAAATGCCAGTGGCCATATTGTTTCTCTGTTTCAGTCCCCTGCTGGATTATTGCTTCATTAGATGGTGCTGTGGTTGCCATGGAAACATGTACCAGAAAGGGTCAACTGGCAATGGACTCATCTCTCTACATTGTCGGTACACTGTACACAGTTAATGACACTGTATTCCATGATGCTGTGAGACATTTGCTTTGTTTGAATGTTTCTCACTGAATCTTTGTGCGCATATGAACTGCACGTTTCAGTGCTTTTAATAATCGCAGGAAAACAACTCCCCTTGAAACAGGAGGGAAACTATTCTCATCTGTCTGAAGAAGCCCAGACTGGAAGGCTCTCTGCCAGTGAAGGCACTGGATCACAAGCAGACTCTCACTTCAAGGCCTTTTCATGTGGCCCGTTTTGCAAAGTCAGCTCATTTGTTTCTCATTGAACATCAGAGGAGAGTGGTGGCGCCCATCATTACAAGATGCGCTTCTTCTTCTTCTTCCTTTAGTCCCCTTGCTCTGCTCACTTTAAAAATAAAACATCCTGGAGGTTTTAGTTTGAGGCTGAAATGTTTGGTAGCAGCTAGTCTGTACAATGTTTCTCAGTATATACATTTTGCGTATATACATTTTATTCTACTTCTGTACTTAATACTACTTTATACTTCTACTCGACTAAAACTACTTTATTGTAGTAGTGGTGTTGTTTATTTTGTCATGCACAGACAAGTGAGCAGAACATCACACAAGACCAAGATACCAAGAATACAGTTGCAGTGGTGAACATTTGCCATAAAAGAACATACATTTATAACTTAAATCTGCCACAAAAAACACTTGCAGTATATCCATACTACCCTACTTGCTACTACTCTAGGCTTATACCTTACAACATTTCAGAGGGAAATATTATACGTTGAACTGCAACTTAAGAAAACACAAGAAAATGAAAGAAAAATTGTCACCAATTTGACAACCCATGCGCAGCATTTAACAAAATATGCTGCAAATTGAGAAAACCAAATATAAAAAACACTTCAAGCAGCACAGACAACAACAGTGATGGTTTCCTGTGGAATTGTGAACTCATGAAGGAAAATGAGCTAAAACGAAGGTGTTTTTGCTGGGACAACAAACGTGTACCGGCGTGCTCATCATCTTTTAGTGTAACTTAGTTACTTTCCACCACGGCCTCCCACAGTCCAGAGACATGCTGACCTGGTGCCTGTAAACTGCCTGTAGGTGTGGTTGTAAGTTTGAATGGTTGGTGTATATGTATCAGCCCTGTGACAGAAAAGAGTCAAATGTCAAGAGTGTACCGGCCCGATGTGAGCTGGGATAGGCTCCTGCCCCTTGTGACCGTGCAGCATATAGATAATGAATGTGTGGATTAAACTACCCAACACTATATAATGTACTTGAAATGTGCTTCACCTCAACTTACCAATTAATGAATCAGTAGTAGTACTCCTATAATATAGATTATAACACTCACACTAAAATGGGCCATTCTCCACAATAACTACTGCTACGTTTGATATTAAAGTCCTTTGCTGATAATACTTATGTACTTATACTTATGTACTCAAGTAAGATTTAAAATGCAGGACTTTCACTTGCAATGGAGTATTTTTTATATCATGGTACTAGATATGAATTCTTCTTTCACCAGCGGTCATTGTCTCCTGTTAGTGTAGTGTCGTTGGTTTGTCTTATCACGCAGAGACACAGTAGATTTGACAGTAGCTTGTAGTTATACAAGCAAAGGAACTTAATGGCCCCACATTGCTTAGGGCACATTTCTAGAGATGCTGATGATGGTGATTATGTTAGAAACTGAATTACCAAGGCTTAGCCAAAACTCAAGAACTCCTATGCGAAGGCCAGAGGGACTGAGCTGTGCTCAAGAATAATATTCTGTTTCAATTTCATATTTAGATTTTTGTGTAACTTATAATTAAAAAAAAGTCTTCCAAGCAAACCAAGTTACTGTAGAGTCACTTTTATACTTCTCTGTCTCAGGGCAATAGCACAGTCTGTTTCTACTCATGCTCATACAGCCTCCACACAAACTCTCAGGTTAAGGAAATGCACAGCTTTATTGCTAGGATCAGAGTAGCTCATCTTGTTGTGATTATTGGCATATCTTTTTTGTCACTGAAATATTGCAGAAGAGATTCCACATGCACGCACAGTCAAATGCACATGGCGTCGAAGATGAAAAGTGAGCCTTGGGCAGTGGGATGGCAGGCTAATGCCATCTGGTGCCCAGTGCTCACGCTGAGCAACAGTCAGCTCCACACCTGGGAGATGGTATCGCCTGCAACTGTTGTCTGACCACCAACTGCACGCCCACCTGCCCCCACGCTTCTGAATCTGAGATTTGTGTCGTCTCACAGGCTGCCGACAAGAAAAAAATTCAAGTTGATTAAAAGAGGAACCCACCCTGAGATGGCTTTACACATTTTAGACTTCATGTTTCTCTTTCATGTTCAATGTCTCAGAGCTACTTCTGTAATGAAGTGTTCACATCTGCCTTCACATAATGGTTCCCAGAATACCTCTATTTGTTTCCTGTTTTCACCTGTGGGAAAGTGAAAGTTCCAGTGAAAGTCACAAGCTTTACTCAAAACACAACGTCTTGCTGTGGGTGGAGGAACTGTTTATTTGTCTTCTGCAGAGAACTTCTCTCTGCACGACTACTGAATGTGTTAAACGGTGAGTCAATAAAGAATCTGTTGTTAAATTCTGACACCAAAACCTGACATTGATTTCTCAAAATTGAATGCAGCTTTGTTGGAAACACATAGTGACATTGTCTGTGCTCTGCCAGGAGCAATTTTACCCAGTATTGCAAAAAGTATTTCCAATAGCTGTGTTTTATAAATTTTATGAAGATTTTTGTGGCTGCTTAGGGGCAGTAGAACAAGCTCTAAAAAATTCAAAAAAAATCATCACCTTAATTAATCTTAACTTAACTTAAGTAATTTTTTGGACACCCAATAAATGTAAGTCTAATAACATTCCCTTTCATTTGGTCTCTTTAGCTGCTAAATGCTCCACTATGCTAACTTTAACTTTGCATGTCTGCCGTTTGGTGCCTGCAGTTAACATGCGATGGGTTTATTAGAGCTTGTTCTTTTAATACAGCTGGCTGTTGGCTGCTGGCTGCTGGAAACAAAGATAATGAGTGCAGTGAGGGATAAGTCAAGTTAAACTGAAGGTTAAGCTGAAGCAATGATCTGAAAGAAACTAAAGCTCTCTGTAGAGCTGAGGGGAGCTGCAGAGTTGGGTTCTGCTCACTGTAACTGTCTGTGGGTTTAGCGTAACAATACAGAATTCACTGGTTTTGCGTGTTTATTGTGAATACTTTACATAAATGTAAAGTTTGAATTATTGTCACAGTTTCTAAACTGGGCTCTGACCTTTCGGGCACACTTAGATCTGCTGGGATACAGATTAGTTATGCCTTACAAGTCTCATATAATTCATCAAGCTGTATATTTATTGAATAGTAATGCATTTGGAGCAGGGAGTGTTCTGAAAACTCTCTTTATTGGGGCACTCAAGAACACACTGGCATTTTAGACCTGGTGTTCACAAGCTAAGTGATCAGAAAATTAAATCCAGAAAACAAATATGGTAAGAATGCTGTGAATTTCAGATATTCACAGACATTTGTTGCTTTGAATAGGCGGCTGTTTGCCGACCGATCATGAAATATCGCATGCTGGAGCATCCTTCAATATCTATCAAAAACAAGTAATGGAAACAGATAATTCTATAAGACAGAAAGGCAAGCTCAAATATATATATATATATATATATATATATATATATATAGGAGGCTTTAATGGAAAGCACACTACAATTGTACAGTGGGTCATGTGAAATAGGATTTGCTCTTCTAAATGTCAACCATCTAATACAAAAAACATACTCCTATCACATTTAAGTGACCCAAAACATTTCAGATCCATTCAGTGATCACTGTATATGGTAAAACAGTAAACTGGTCTGACTTCACGTGACCACCTGACAGTAAGTGACTGATTTTATAACAGCCGGTAACATGGGGTCATGGGATTTTTACTGCTGGAGATGAATTTCAAGTTGCCATGAATGAGTCTCTCCCATTGCTCTGCTAAAACACAGGCAGCACTCTTACCCAGAGACAGAGGGAGGGAGAGAGAGAGAGAGAGAGAGAGAGAGAGAGAGGGAGAGAGGGCAATAGACGGCACTTACAGCATACAGAAAGAGGTAGAGAAAGAGTTTGAGCGGAGAGAGTGTGAAGAGGCTGAGTGTGACAGCACCAAATGATGGGGGGAGGAGGAGGAGGAGGAGGAGGAGGAGGGACCAAGTGGCAGGGACAAGGCAGGGAGAAACCAAGAGGAGGAAGGACCGAGAGTGAGCGAGGGGAGGGAGCATCAGAAACACTGGAAAGTAGATGAGAGAGAGAAGGAGAGAGGGAAACTGAGAGAGTCAAGAGAAGAGAAGAGAGCAGAAGGAAAAGAGAGCAAAAAAAAACTAAAACAAAAAGGAGGCAAGCTCAGCAAATCAGCCCAGTAGCATTCCTCTCACAGCTGCAGTGATCCAGGCTGGGAGGGGAAGTTTAGCTCACCAGCAGAAAAATAAATACAAGAAATTACATTTTTTATATGTTTTTTTCCTCTCTGGGTGAAGAAATCAGAAGAGTCCCTGGAGAGGAAAGGGAACGAGAAGAAAGAGGAATCAGAGAGCTTCTGCAGCCTCCGAGTGTCCTGCAGGGGAAGATGGATTCAGACTCCGGAGAGCAGAGTGACGGAGACCTCTCTCCAGGTAAGCTTCATCAAGCCTCAAGACCATTACTGCAACTTCAACATCAGTCTCTGACATGTTGTGGTAACCAGACTTTAAGCAAATACATTCTACATAGTAGTGTGTTAGTTCATCCAGAGGGACAGTGAGTTCTTGCTGCCTGTTATTTTCCGGCATCTCTATCAGGTACTGGACCCTCAACATACACACATTTTGGCACCGGGGCTGCACCTTCACCAACTCTGTACCATTTCTCTCACAATGCAGACTCCTTACACCGATCAGCAGCTTACCCACACACGTGAATACGTCTTTAATGCCCCCCACAGAATCAAGAATCACATGATTTTCAACTTTAAGGCTCACTCTGTCCAGAATCTGTAGCTCATTCCTGAGTTCGCATCAAAGGCAAGCTGCTGTGAGCGCCGATGCACGCACACACTCTGACGCTGGCGATTGACAGAGCCTTGTCTGAGTGTGCAGATGAACGCCAGCTCGGTCACCACCAGGAACAGACAAGCTCCGACACGTGCAGCCGGTTTGTTCATCAACACATCCAGCTACAGAGAGAGCACAGCCTCCCCGAACGCTAAAGTCTTCTCCTTCTCTGCGGTGCATGTCACACCCAGGAGTGCGTGGGTGAATTGAAACTTTTCCCCTTTGCTTTTTCACAAACGCCCTGTTAAGATTCATATTGATGCTTTAAATGACTTTATCCTCTATTAGAGAACTGTGGGTTCCTTTCATTAGGCACATGTATGGACTGTCCCTGGGCACTATGAGCACATCTGCTATAGGTGTAAAATGATGGACATATGATGGCATGTTGTTGCCGCAGTTAAGTATCATGTAATAATGTTGATGATGGTGTGGCTGCTTGCCTGTTTATTTGAGCTTTAGAGCTTTGTATGTTAATGAAGCTCTGTTGAACTCTAACCATCTGCCTGTCCATCTGGCCCATTGTCTGTCTGTCTTTCGCTCTATTTGCAAAGGGAGACGAACCTCGATATGAGAGCCTGAAAGTTTTAGACACATGATCAGTAGATGATGACATAGTGTATCTGTATTATCTGCTGGTTTCAGGCAGACAGTTCAAGGTTAAAACATCAACCAGGACCCTTATATGAATTGGTGCAGCACAGCGATGCCAATCTGCAGAGACAGCGTCGTTATGTATTTCACTTTGTGAAGTGATGCACAGTGTTTTCCAGAGACTGGGCCAGAGGTAAATCATGGGGGAAAAAATTCATTTTTCCTGCAACGCACAGTGGGATAATCTTTGTAATATAAGAGGAATTGTCTCCTGTAGGCTTATCTTTTTTCTTTTTTTTATATACCTAAGAACATGATACACATGTTGAAAAGGAAGGGTGGCGTGAGTCGGGGGAACGCCTGACTTATACTCAACATGCCTCGTGGTTTGTGGCTGCGCTGCATGTTGGTGAAAGAAAAACAACACTAATGTATTCTTGCTTTATAAGGTCAACTGTCCCAACGAAACCTGAGCAAAGGTATTATGAAAACGGGCATATTTTGAAAGCGTTGCTGTACACAAACATGACCCTTATTCGTGGATGTGTAGATGAGGGATGTGTGATTGATCTATGTGTTTAATATATATTCTGGCACAAAACCTCAGCAGTGTAAATATTGAGGTATTTAGTTTCAGGTGTGGCTTTGACCCTTCAGCCCTCTCCTCTGCCCTTAAGCTGTTAGTGCTTGCTGTTAGAGAGTGAAACTGACGTCTTAGAGGTCAATGCTGCCTTAAATTCACCCCCAGATACTCATTTTCTTAGCGATCAGTGGTGTTTGGTACATTTCTGGATATCACTTGCAGTTTGCACCAACTTTCCCCTCAACCTATCTTGTATTTACTTCTATATTTCCCACAATGCTTTCTGAACCCCCCCCTAGAGAACATGCCTGGCCTTGGTCCACTCAGCCACAGGTTATGCTGCTTTCAAGTGAACCCTCGGGAGGTTTTCAACATGGGAAGTCAAGAAGTGGTTTAAGTCATAAGTCATGAGAGCATTGTTGCTAGGTGACTGACAGATAAAGACAGATAACTTTGTTAATACCCCTAGGGATAACTGCTTTGGTCACACATGCATGGACATTCTATTTTAAAATACGGGCGAGTGATTCTCTGTGTTTTGCATGTTGGTGCCATGCTAGGAACAAGAAAGGGGTAGACAACAAAAGCAATGTGTATTATTTTAAAGTCACTTCAGTGGCCTTAAACACTTCATACATAAGCATACATAAAAACTCATGATCAGAAATCTCTACTTAAAATTGTCACACATACAACATTAAACTCTTTGGATAAGTAACATAAAGTGTGTCTGGGAAAAGAGGCAGCATGTTATGTTCTTTTGGTGAAAAAGCTAGTCTTCTTCCTGACGGATGTCACTCAGGTGAGTGTAGGTTGTTGTACAAAATGTGCAGTTTACAAAAGCAGGATGTGCACAATGTGCTTTTTCTACTTTTGTTATTTCACCCCAGGAATGCTAGAAAAACCACAAGAGAGCTGTTTCAGGGGAGATTTGTCCATGATAGTATTGGAGTATAGTACTTTTCATGAGTCAGGATTTGGACTATGGAGTGAGACAGAGAATCACAAGAGAGCAATAATGTTATAGCTGTCTTTGCTCCACTGTTCTGTACCTTTTGTTGTGTTAAAGCACGAAGACCAGCCACAATACACAGAGCTCAGACGTTACTTCTCTCAAAAAAAATACGCTTTAGACCTTATACACACATACACAAACAGACACACACACAATGTCTCACATTTGCTTTTTCCCATAATCACCCAGTCATCCAGTCATACTAATGACCTGCAAACTGATTCATCCAGCAGTCCTTTCCTCCCCTCCTGTGGTGGAGTGGAGGTGACCACACCTAAATTATGAGTCAAAGCGACCCTGACTGTCAACACACCTGTTCTGCTGGAGCCCACGTCCCCCAATGGGCGCACAACAGAGACTAGACATTTGCATTTCACTAAACAATGCTACTCTGGGATGTTTGATTTGCAGAGACTCCTGCGTTCTGGTCTGAATGACTTTTTTAGTTCTTAGGCCTATATTAGTCTGACATTATGTCAGTGAATAATCAGCCTACGATCTACTTTTGGCTGATTCATCATGGTGATGCGACTCACTATAACACCATTACCCAATCTGCCATCTGCAGAGATATTTCCAGTCGTTTGTGTTCACTTCAAATTTTCTATGGAAAGCAGACTTGTTGAAGAGGGAAGCTGTTTGGCTGCTGTAATAACAGCTGTGAGAATCAAAAGGGCATGCAGGCTCTTGCTAGTGGTTCTATTACAAACAAAAAAGAACCGCAGATGTTGTTTGATGACAACTGAAATTCAATCTCGGGCCAGGTGATCTTCAGTATGCACACTTTCACATACTAACAAACTCTAATGCCCTTGTTAATTTGCCACTAATCCACACTTCCACAAACACTTCAAAGATCTTAGAAAAAAAAGAATCACTGCTGCATCAGACCAGGCCAGGAGCACCCAGCAATCAGAGGAGAGCTTCTGCCTCATGATTGCCATGTTGGCAGGCTGACCACATGCTTTACACATGAGAGACAGGCAGAGTGGGCCAGCCCTGCACACACTGCCACAACACTCCCATCCACAGACAAACACACACACACACACACACTGAAAATAAGAGTGCCCCCACTCTCCTTGCTCATTCCCTCATCCAACACATACATCCTTGATTTCCTTTTTTCCCCTCCGCCTTTAATCTGGCCCACAGATGGGGAGTGCTCGCTGTACCCCAGCCCTCTACGCACACACACACACACACACACACACACACACACACACACACACACACTCGAGACACCAGGAACTGGTTCTGGAAAATTGTAACAAGAACTGAGAAAAAAAAAACAGGAATGAAGCTGTAACTGGAAAAGATGACTCAGGAGAAAGTGGATTTTTCCTCTAGCTGCAGCGAAGACAAATCCTAAAACTCTCAGGTCCAAGACCGGTGTGCGAGTGCATTTTCCCTCGTGTGCACATGCATGCACTGGCACAATAATACTGTGGCATTTTATAGTGTTTGTGGGACATTTGGAGCGAGGAATTGTTTCCCCCCACAGCTGAGCCATCACTGAGACATGGACTTAGACCGCAGAGGCATTTTGACAAAGCCTCATAGACACACAGTCAGGAGGAGGAGAAGGCTGTGGTTTCGCTGGAGGGCCAGTTGGAGCAAAGCAAACAGTCACTAGTGGCGCCTGGTGTGAGTGGCGAGCTGTTTGAGGGAGGGCGGTGTGTATTAAGGGAAGGCCGAACTGGTGTCAGTGGAGCATTGAGCCTGTACAGGTATCTAGATCTGTGAATCCTGCACATAGGAGCTGTGACGCAGGCACTTATGTGTGTGTTGTTTTATTTCTTCGCTTGTGTTGACTTTAATTCACAATAATTAATAGAACATTTTGAGGAAAGTTATTTTGTTCTTTTATTTTTAACTCTGCCTTTATGGTTTTGCACAATTAGTGGTAACGGAAAGTCTGCTTTGCTCTTACCTACCTTCTCCTAATATAACTTCATGCAGATTATATAAAATTAAACGGAGTCTTTTCCTCTCCCACTTGCCTATTACGACAGCAAAAAGGCAACAGAAAATGAGGTTGAGTGGGAGGCAATTACACACAAAGATTTTCACACTTAACTCTGGCACAACTGAACTAAACTGTTCTGATTATAGCATTATCAGCTTGTGGTAGGAGTAAATGTAGAATATCCATGTTCAGCACAATATATCACAACAGCTAGCGTAGCAGTATGTCACATTAAGCTGCTTTTCCCATACCTTTAAAACGGTTTGCTTATTGGGGGTAAAAGGCAGCAGAGCAGACAGAAATAGCAAATGTGGCAATTACATTTGGGGGTTTAGACATTTCATAGGCAACAAAGAGAAACTAAGATTCCACACTCTGCTATCCTTAGAGGCTAGGATTCGAATTAACTCATGGAAGGATTAGGTTGCAGCTGGTAGTGCAGAGAAGTTAAAAGAAGAAATGTAGTCACAGAAAGTCAGAAACAAATCTACAAGTGTGTGTCTGTGTGTTTATGTGTGTGTGTGTGTGTTTATGTGAGTGTGTGTGTGAACCACAGTTATTTCCTGGTCATTAGTTAGTGGTGGGTTGGCAGCCAAGAGAGCAGCAGCACTTTGGCTTTACACTAAAGCGTGTCGTGCACAGTGAGGGCCTGCGAGGCCAAAGCTCAAAGTCTATCTAATTTTATCGCTCCAGTCAAAGCAAGGGCAACCTTTTAATTGAGGCAGCATCGGCAGCTGAAAGCCCGCACCCTGTACTCCTGACTGACCTTTGCTCCATGAACATATAGAACTCCATGCCATTTTCTCATTGAGGGCTTATTTCATCTGTCTTCTACTGGTGCACTGGCTACTTTGAACGTATGATGTATGCCATTGTGACGCTTGTCTTGTTTGTCTCACCCATGGGAGCTGTAGATGTTAAATGCTATACGTTCTGTCCTGAAGTCACATCTGGGCTAGCCGCTGTTCCAGCTCAGTGCAATCTCTCATTCAGCATTTCTTTCAATTCAGCCATTTTGAAAAAGAATTACGTTCAATAGCTTAACAAAGCTGTCATCAATTCATTTCTTAACATACAAAAACATACTACTAAGCTAAGTAACTTAGTTTTGGCTTACTTATGTCATTGCAATTTGATTTCTTCGTTATGGTATTCACTAATGCTCTCTTCTAAGGTCATTTTACCAATACTTAAGTTGTAACTTAATTTCTGCTGTCTAAAAAACATATACATGTACACCCTCCAGCCCCTTCTGTTGTACTATTATAGTACATGTAATAGTAGATGCAGCTTGACTCGCCCCTCGACTTCCCTGATAATGTCCAGCTGATGATGTTTGATAATATTACATTGTTCTTTAAAAAGTTGCCATGCTTGCCGACAAATAGACTGAGATGCATGAATGCATGAATGTTTAGGATGGTAGACACAGCGGTCGGCCAAGGAAACTTAGTGCAGCAGATGAAAAACACATCAAGCTTATTTCCCTTTGAAATCAGAAGATGTCCAGCTCATCAGCTCAGAACTGGCAGAAACTAGTGGGACCCAGGTCCACCCATCTACTGTCCGGAGAAGTCTGGCCAGGAGTGGTCTTCATGAAAGAGTTGAATCCAAAAAGCCTCCGACGTGGAAACAAGGCCAAGCGACTCAACTATGCATGAAAACATAGGAACTGGGGAGCAGAAAAATGGCAGCAGGTGCTCTGAACTGATGAGTCAAAATTTGACAATGACAGGGACAGTCTGTTGCCTAAAGAGTACTTTTGATACTTAAGTACTTTTTGTATCTTGAGTAATTTACACTGTGATATTCCTACTTTTACTTAAAGATCTAAATATTTCTTCTACCGCTGGTTATTACAAACATCACTGTGATCCCTTCAGTATCCCATTAGCCATTGGCATGCACTCTAAAGCTAATGGGAACTGTATCAGTGGACTGCGAACAAAATCGTTATTTAATCTTTGTTAAAGTGGCAGGCTCTTCACATTAAACCCGCGTAACATGTTTCAGCTTTTCATGACAGCAATCCTCTATGAGAAAACCCACTGAGTTATGGATGTTAGTGGTAGAGAGGATAGCTGGGGCAGGGGGCGGGCCGTCAGTTCTATATAGGGACAATTACAGACTAGGCTTCTAGTGATTTGAAGCTCCCCGGTGCCTCACTTTTACGTAAACTCAGCTAGAGTGGGTGAACTAGTAAAGGAGGCCAAAGTTATGGGGAACGCTGGCAAGGCCTGGCTGCTTGTGCATGCGAGTGTGTGTGTGTGTGTGTGTGTGCGTGCGAGTGTGTCTTGGCGTGCACGTGTGTGCCTCTTTGTAAACGATGTCACGGCATGCTGAGACTTGGCCGAGGTCTATGAGAGGAGCGACTCACCCAGGGCCGGAAAACGCTTACTTCCTTGCCACTCACGCTCAGCTCAGTGTAGACTTGGTGAGAAATGGACAGAGAGGAAGAGACAGACAAAAAGGAGACGAGTGCTTCGTTAATGTAACACAAAGCTAGTTCTTCATACAGCTGCGGATGATGTAAAAGGGAAAGAGGGTAAGAAGATGTTGTGTGGGTCTGTGTTTGACGTAAAGGGACATTGACTGCAGCGAAACAATCAAAATATGGACAAATGATTTCACCTCTCTTTCTCACCCCCACCTCCTCCATCCTTCTTTCCATCACTCCCCCACGCTCCTTTTAACTGAAGTGACACATCTGCAGATGTTCAGAATGGCTGTGATTGTGTATATATATTTTTTTTATTTATCCGTGCTAATGCAGAGCATTTTTCAAGCAAACCGTCTCTTTCCTCTGATTTTTTCTATTTCCCCCCTTTCTACTTTCCCCTGCTAACTATTAATCTTGACTGAATGGTGTGAAATGAAAATCTACACATCGCCAGGTCTGCCCACCACGTCCCTCTTTCCCTCTCTGTAAATAGCTTAGTTTCTTTATTTCAGATGGGAAAATTTAAGGGGACGTTCTGTCTGGCTTCCAGGCCAGATAAAGTAAGGAAAACCCCAATATTTTATCCTCCTCTGTTTTCTATTAGGCCTCAGTCTCACAGTCTGTCATTATAGTCCACACACACCCACACATTTGTACCCACATTTCTATAAACAGACTGCCACTGTTTTATGAGTAAAATAATTCTTGAGGTGGTTATCTACAGGAGTTAGTTTTTTTATGCTCAGGTTAATTTCTCAGTCATCACATGAATTAAACAGCATTTCTCATTGTGCCGTTTCACGTTACTTTGCATTTTTTGGTCAGTGAAAGTTGACTGTAGCTTGGCGCACTTGTCTCTTTGTCCATTGAAGGTGGTCACTTTCTCTTCCGTGTATATTCCAAACAGACTTATGTGAATCAATTTTGCAATCAATATTGTGTTGTAGAAATGATCCGTAGGCAGTAGAAAATCTGTAATTTATTCATATAGAAAAGTTGTCAACCAATTCCCACTTGACAGCATATGTTTTGCAAATGATTGTGACAGAATATTTTTCTAGGCAAGCAGAGAGGGTCCTATGCCCAGCTAACCAGCTAACTGTGTCCTGGCTCTTTACAAGCTAAACAATGGCAGACATCAGCGACCCACAGCTGGAGAAGACATTAGCTTTACAGCAGAGGAGGACAGGTCAAAGGGCAGGAATTTCACAGGGCCCTGCAGTCTACGCTGAGATGTCCTGGATACCACGTCTCATCCTCTGCAGACCTGCTGCTCCTCTGGTCTGCGTAACGAGGGGTGACTGTAATGAGAGCCAAGGGCTGAGCTAAAGGTGGAGGTCAAATCGCTGCTATCTCTCTCAATCTCCGACACCCCCACCCCATACACACACACACAGTCCTTCTCGCAGGTGATCAGGCCAGCGGCACATTAATCCATCAGACAGACATCTCCTGCCACTGCCTCATTTCATTCCACCATGTCTTTGGTTCAGCTCTACAGGGACATGGCCATTAAAACCAAGAGACAGAGAGAGACAAAGGAAGAGATGAGGGGTGGAGCATTAAGTAAGGCTGTGCTGCAGCCAAGAGCAATCTGTTTTTGTGTCCCTCCTGACTCAGACAGGCTCCTAAGTGCTTTTCCCTGGACTGTTAGCCACAGTAGAGATGCTTAGACCAGCCCCAGAATAAACACACTTGTAGTTAAATTGTCTTGTACTGTGTATCAGACCTCTTCATTACAGTTACATTAACATACATAATTTCTCTGTCATTGGGATAAACTCTTAACAGCGTTATGTGATTTTCATCCATTATGCATGCATTTGCCAGCAATATTGTTCATTGCCATGTATTCTGACCAAAACACAGAGAACATCAAGTACCAGTTACCATATTCCATCTTCATTTAGACTGCTTGTTATGCCTTAGGTTTGACTGCTCCACTCAGTTAAATCCATATTCCTTTTGACTCAAACCAATATACTGACAAGTCTACCAGGCAGGAAGGAAAATGTTGTGAAGTGTTTATTTCACAACCCCGAGCGCTCGATGCACTGCGAGTTAAGAAAATGCCTTCACTAGTTTGACAACACATGTGCAGCATTTAGAAACTATCCTGTAAAGTGAAATGCAACCAAATACAGAATCACGCTGCAAAAACAGAAAATGCAAGAAAAGAAAGCGTAGTCATAATTTTAGCATGATTCACTAATCAAATATGCATCTGTTGTGTCATGTTATATAATGTCATCAGAACATACACAGTTTAACATGTGACGTCCACATACACCATTAACATGTGTATATCTATTTCTTATGAGTAGAGCCCGACTGATAATGGATTATTATGGTTAAGACCGATATCGATACGAGAGAGCTTTAAAAAGATCTGATAATGATATTTCAGCCAATATTTATTTCATAACAAACAATTTTAATACAAATCCAATAATTTTGTTATTTAAAAATTGTCACCAACATACTGAGATGTTTTACAAACTTGTCAGTGCTTATATGGTGGACAGACTGTGTGAAACTCTTCGTAATATGTTTTTAGCATTTCTGTACAATAGTTTCTTACTTATCAGCTCAAATACATGCTAATACCAATATACCTGTAATAACCTGATGCTGGCCTATATATCAGCAACAGATTTATCAAGTCAAGCATAAATCTTTTGAATTTCTTCGTTCATGGCGAGGCTTTCAAGGGAAATCGCTTCAGCCATTTGCCATTGATAATCCTCTTATCAGGATCAAATTCTTACAGTTCTCCAACAAAGAAGGATCTTGCTATAATCTGACCATTTATTGCATTTTTAACAAAAGTAAAATTAACAAATCACTTCATCAACAATATCATTTTACATCCATTTGTTTGCCTTCTTAGTTGTTTTTCAGCTTCGTGATGTTCCCTTCATCTGTATTTATGTCCTTTTTCTTTATGCTTCTCATACGTTTTTTGTGAGGATGCAGTGTCTTTTGTGCCTCACCCTCATCCACGCAACCCCATTTAGGACACATAAGAACTAGGTTAAAGCAGAAGCAGATATCACCTGCATTAACCATTAACAGCACAAACAAAATGACAACATTGATTTCTCTTGTCCGCAAAGTTTACACAAAGTTAGCAGTGGGCTATTTACGAGCCTTGGAGATCTGAAAGGAGGATAAATCTGTATTTCCTGCCAATACACTTTACACTTTATACACCAGTGAAGCATGAGTTAGCTAACCTGACCAGTTTCAATCAGACACTTCTACAAAAGACAATTAACTTTACACTTTTAACCTCACATCCCACAAATGAGAGTCATTAAGGTATTAAAAAGGAGTTATTTATTAACCCTAAAGGTCTGAATGTTCCTCTACATCCTGAGCAGCTGTTAATGGCATGGTGAATGACTCTTCCAGCACCAGAGTGCCCTTTGGAAACTGGCTCAGAGTCAGATTTTACATGGCATGAATAATGCACACCAATGCACTACACTGCGTCGTGTCTCACTCTCTCTCTCTCTCTCTCAGTAGAAAGTAACCATATCCTTCTCAATCTTTATCATCCCCAGTTACTTTCCTCTAGATACAAACATTACAACAGATAGAGAGCGAGCAGGGGTGGCATGTTTGAGTCATCTTCTGATTAGAGCTGTGGGAATCAGAAATATGCCAGCACGGCGCCTTTACAGGTCCAGAGTAAGTGGAGGAGAAACATGAAATGACAAAAAAATAATAGCCTCAATTTATTCCACTGCCTGGAGACTTCCGCAGCTCTTTCCTTGTGTATGAAGGCCTGCGTCTTGATGTATGTTTACACACTCTACTTGCTGCTACTTGTCTGTGTGCATGTGTGTGGAAGGGAAATCGCAGAAGTGAACTGACAAACGCAAAGCCTGCAGCCCGGAGAGTGACACCCTGGAAAATAAAAAAATACGCCCCCCCCTGCAGCTCCACTAGTCGAGCTCTGGTACCAGCTGGCACAGCGCACCCATCCTCTGCCCCACACTCCAGTCCGCTGGCCTCTCAGGCTCGCTTACCACTAACCCTGCAGGCTATTAAAAACCCCTTTACTGCTGCTGAATGACCCGCTCCATTGTTGTCCTCAAGCCTTGCAAATGCAGCCAGAGAGAGTCTGCAGCGACTCCTTATTGGAAACCAACAGCACATGAAAAGGCCATGGCAAAAAGAAGCTGAAGTCAAGCTGTCACCCCTTTTACTTCTACTGCGCAAAGAGCAATTTCCATTTTCTTAGTACTGATACATCTGTACACTGTGAAATGGCAGTGCTGATGGGTGGCAGGCTTTATTACTGAGGGCTATTCCAGGAATTCTTGCAGCAGTAGGAGCACACAAGTGGGCAAACTTTAAAGTCTGCCTCTTGTATGTGAAACATAAATGTATGTAACTACTGCAGAGGTCTAACTTTGCAGCACACATGAGGTGAAAGGGGATTATCACTGCACTGCTTTTGTGCTCTCATAAAAAAAAAAAACTGAAAAGGACCATTTCTGCCGTTTTAGCATTTACAGGGTGCAAAGAATGGCCTGGCAACCGTTCATGTCAGATTGGCTATTCAGTTATAAAATACATTACTGCCTGTGAATGGAAAATAGGTTGCACATGGAAAGTAAATGTACAGTAGGGAATTGTGTTACTGGCTGAAACTGGGCTACCTTTACAGAGCTCAATATCTTTTTTATTCTCTCTTAATTGATTTTATTCTGTTTTTTTTATTACTTTGAATGTTATTCTTATACTTTGCCTCTGTGTTATAGAAATAAAGCTGCATGACCTCTAATACCTTTCAGCATCTCTGAGCTAGGTTTTTGTCAGCAACCTTTACCATTTGGCTGTTAGAATTAATAATGTTTGATGGAAGGAGTGTCGAGAGTTTGGTTAATAGATGCTTTTCTTCCTTTCCTTCCTCACCTCATTTTGAATGTCACATGCTGATCCTATGCGACCACTAATAGAGGGCGTGTGCACGAACACCTGTGTCTGTTGTCTGAGAACATGCGAGCATGTGTGGTCAACATGTGTATCCATCTATCTGGCAAAAAAAATAGCACCTGTGTGACCTTGTTTGTCCAATGCTAAACATTACCATGTTGTCATTAGCAACCCAGGGAAGTACTGATACGTTTACTGTGTGTGTGTGTGTTTCGGATACCTGATACAGTCTGGATCTTGAGCCCTGCAGAATCTAGGAGTAGTTCAGAGTAAAACATCATGTTGCAGGCTGCAGAAGTACATGACTCAAAGCTCTCCAGGCAAAAACAATAAAAATAAAAATAATTTGAAAACTGTAAGAAAAGAAGGTTAGGGTTATCCAGGTTCATTTTAGATTTGCATTTTCATTACTTTTTATTTTTAGATACAATTTCAGCTTAGAGTTTGCAATAAATATAGATGAAAATGCATTTGTTGTGTTATATATTAGCAAATATTAAACATAAAATATTAAATATTAAACACATTATATATATATTATATACTGTATATATACACTGCTCAAAAACATTAAAGGAACACTTTTTAAGCACATTACTCAGTCCATACCAGTTTATATATCCAGCATGATTTTTCTTCCCTTTGAGATCTGATGTGTTTTCAATGTGTTCCTTTAATGTTTTTGAGCAGTATATACAGTATATATATATTACATTGTAATATTTAAATTTGTGTTTATATATGAGTTTGTTCTATAATTAGCTTTTTACATCACTGCCACCAAAATGGTCAAATAAAATTGTACAACTGGTACATCTCAGATGTATAACATGCAGGTTTTGGTAACATTAAACACTGCATCAGTTGTATATTCACCACTTTATCACCCCATACACACCCATTCACACATATATAAGTTTTCTTATCACGACCTGACGTGGGTACATTTCTGTTGATGAACATCACTAACTTTATTTATTTCATTTTGTAGGATATTTATTGAATTGCTGGCTTTCATCTTAGTTCGAATAATGACCTTGACTGGTTAGTGGCTAAATACAGATCAGTTCATTTCAATATATTTGATCATCACTGTAAATTCGCAGTCTTTCCTCTAAATTGCGATGACTTTTTCTGGTGTTGAGACATGAAGCACAACAGCCAGTGAAAGACACACTGGAATTCACACACACTCACACACTGTTGCCTCAGTCAGACGTCTGTGTTTTGCAGCGTTCCGCCTCCAGCGAATCAAATCCAATCACTGATTCTTAGTATCTCAATTAACTCAGAAAGACCACTGTAATTCTAAGATCACAGAATACACAGCATAGAATATCCCAAGCATCAGCTGCTTTATTCATGCTTCACTATCACTCATTCATCAGCTGTTTGGCTACCAGATCACTTGTTGCATCCAATGATATTCATGCAGGTTTACAGCGCGGGCATCATAACCTGATACTTGATTGTCTTGTGCTTTCTCAGCATGCAACACTGTTCCTGCCGCAGCTCCTTCCACCAAGCTTCTTTCACTTCAAGCAGGGATCAACACCGCGATCTGCTGTTCGACAAATGTGAATGTTTCGCTCCGCTTGGAGCCCCAAATGTCAAACTATTACTTTCAGGGGAGATTAGTTTTCTATGAGAATCCTTGTTGCTGCTCAAATATTTTAGAAGCTGTTCTGTATAGCCATTTGCTATAAATGGCCACTTCTTTGATAAACGTGTCTGTGACTGAAATGAAAATAAATCCATCCAGATGGAGCACCACCTTTAACAGGGCAGGTTTGGCTGGTCTCCATGTTCCACACTGGATGTATGTTCTGATGCAGCGCTGCAAGGGCAACAGAAACTGTTGACTCAGCGCTCTAAAAACATCAGGCGGAACAAAGAGGGACTGTCCAGTCAACAGCCACAGTCAGAGAGCAGCAAGCACCTTACTAATCCTGATGTTAAAAGTAAACTTTACCAGCTCCCAAAACACTCTTATGTAACCACCTTGATGGGCTGATGAACTGGACGGTGGAGAACGCTGGTTTACAGCAACTTATCCCTACATGCTATACACAATGCCCACTTGATGTTGTGAAAACTTTACACTCGAGGACAAGCGATGAAGAGAAAATAATGAGCAGGCAGGGGAGAAAGTGTGAAGGCAGGAGAGTGATAAGTAACAGGATAGACAGTTTTCTGGCCATCTCTCCCCTGACAGCTTGTGCTCCTCTCTAACTCATTCTGACACTCTGGCTCATGCATGTCACTCATCTCAGCCTCTGGGTGACAGGCTGTGTGTGAGTGTGCGAGAGAGCTCGGACTTCTCAGTGTCTCCATGTGGACTCTTATAATCATCTACCCTCACTTACTGTATGTGCTAAAATCTCCAGCCAGACTCTGAATCACCCACCTCCTTCCCCTGCAATCTGACTCACACCTCAAGCAGCCTCATGTCCATTCTTCACAGTATATTTTTGCCACCACACTCCTTCATTTCTGCTTACATTCTTTGTCACTCTGGGATGTGTAAACATACTTAAGACAGGGGTCAAGGAAGGTTTGTTGTAACTCTCTTCATGACACCAGACACAGGTTGGTTCTTTGGAACGGGCGTTTATTTCTTCAAGCATGCTTTAGTTGAGTTGATATCTCTTTTATGCAGTCTTCTACTCGATATCATGC
>JAVQJF010002911.1:0-11723 GCA_036023855.1 Gadopsis marmoratus
TTAACTTTACCCAACATTGATACAGCAGCTTTACTGACAGCTGCAACTTAGGATTTAGTCTTTTTGTGTCCTGTCAACATGGTTTGGACGCTGCGCCCCCTGTCTGTTCACTCTGTCACAGCGTCTCTGGGCTGAAAGATTTTAGCCCAAATGCCCAGCAAATCAAGGGGGCGTGCCACGACAACTGTCACTCACTTAACACAAATCTGATTGGACGCTGATGACGCTGTGCTTGGGCTGTAAAAAATAAGCCCATTTCAATATATCCTGCGTTTTTCTTTCCATTACCTGTGTTTTTCTTGTAACTATTTGGTTCTGTTGCTCCTCTAAGTCCCACCAAAATTGAAGATGATCTGTTTTAAGGTTTATTATAATTATTTTATCATATTTATTGTAAAGGACAGGGAGGGCTGAGCCCTGTTAGCCCATTGATACTAGCCGTCCCTGCATATGCAGTTCTCCATTCACTGTCTTCTTTAACTCAAACATCTTTTCCTCTGATCGCAAACAAAGACAACACAGAGGAACTAAAGTCCTCTGTAGAATGCAGGTGTTGATCCCACTACCGCTCATCATTTCTACTTGTGCTACAATCAGCATGGTCATGTAGTGACAGTCTCACAGAGACGCGCTCACCCCAGCTGGAACACCTTACAATCTTAAACAGGTAATGCCAAACTTCCATCAGCATGTTTCCTGTCTCCACCAGTGGAGAACAAACTCTGGATCACTGCTATAGCATGTATAAAAGCTATATATATAAAGCTATCTTCCTACCGGCTTTTGGGAAATCGGATCACGGTGCCATTTTCTTACTACCGGAATATCAACAAACACTGCAACAGTTGTTGCGGTGGAGTCGTCGGATTCCAACGCAGATACACGGTGCATCATTTACACTTCTTAATATAGTTCTCCCTCATTTTGAGTATACTTTGTAAAAATTATTTGCACTATATGAATTTATTTATAATTCATACGTTTACAAATGATTATATAGTTTGTGAAGACATTTTCACTATTTGTTGCACTGCTTAAATTTATTGTTTATGTTGAATTGATAATAACATTTTTGAAACGTTTCCATCAGTGACCTCTGTTATGATATAATAACCTTTTTCTCTGAACTTCTTTGGACACATCTATATAGTCAGTAAATGAAATAAAGGAATACACCTGATTTTTACTGAAAAAAGATTAAGAAAATATCATAATAAATGGCTGTAACTTACTTAGGAAAAGTTAGATGTAGACAAACATTCACAGAAAGAAATTCCAAATATTTCCAGGTATTTTTTTTAAATATTCTGGTAAATTCATCCATTCTCAGACAAAGCACATGTATAATTGGGACTTTAAATGAGCCAGACTGAAACTTATGGTTCTCCTGAATCAAATGATGTGCGACACTTGATGCTGTCTGCTAGAATAGGAAAAAACTAAATAAATACAGGAGAGTCAGGCTCCCCAAAACCTGTTCCAGGTCTTTGAGGGTTAATCACAAAGGGGCAAACTGTTCTTCTATTACAAGTATTATTGAACTAAATACAATAATGAGAGCAATGAGACCTCTTGTATTCTGACTGATTCATCAGGTCTCAGATTTAATCCATTTTGTACAATATAGCACCAAGAATTTGGCCAGCAGATGTCGCAATTTTGACTGTTAAATGCTTTGAAACAGTGAAGCATTTTCAACACAATGGCTTAAAGATTTCAGTGCTTCAGAAATCACCATTGTTTCTTCTCTGTGTTCTCGGTGTTCCATCATTGCCTTTCTCTTCTTCTTCTTCTTCTTCTTCTTCTTCTATCAATGTTTGGTATAATCACCTGAACACTGATTGGTTAAAATAAAAGCAACATTCTGCTCTTCCCTGATCCTGTCTCCATAACATAGCACATCATGTCCGTCTTTTCTGGATCATTGACTTGAAACTCCATTCCTGCCCTGTGGGGCTGAGTGCACAGTGTGTTGGTATATTTCAGACATGTGGCACACTTGCCTACATGTGTGCATGTGCACTTAAACTCCTGAAGACTGCAAGTGGACATTCCCATGAGCTTAATGGTTCCCCAGCTGCTTCTGTCCACATGTGTCCATGAACAAAACCCTGAACCTCAGATTGCACCCAGTGTGAAGGGACTCAAATGGAAATTGGTTTGAATGAAAGCGTCTTCTGCTGAATGAGTGTTTGCCTCATACATCAAAATCTTGTAACATGCACTGGCCCTCGGAGGGACGTGTTCTTTTAAAGGTTCAAGTGTTGTTGTAATGTGAGCATTTGACTTTTGTTTGTATTTATTTGCATTTTTCTTGTAGCGGGCAGATTTACCTCTGTGATGGTGTTGAGTTTGACATGTGTATTAATGTTTGTGGAGCAGAAGATTTGTGCCTGAAGACATCAAAGTATTTCTCATCTGCTGAATAATGTAATATTCCTGTTAGTCTGGGTCAAACTCATTTAACTCCTCTAGATACAGAAGACATTATGCAGCTGTGGTTCTTAAAAGCAAACTGACCTTTGTGTGAAATCAGTGGACTCTTCAGTGTCTTTGAATCAAAGTATTTTGTTAAAGCTTGCAGTTACTCAGTGTATCAGTGGGATTCATTAACAGAACTGTACCGATCCTTAATATCAGGAGGGGACGGGATCTGCACCATGTCTGCCTTTACGGGTTTTCACTTTTCACTCTTCCTAAAGTTTATTCTTCTTAATTATAAACCACCTTCTAACTTGACAACTCCTTCTTAGTAAAACACAGAGACAGTGGAAATCTAAAGATTCCTTTATTTTGCATTACTTTATGTTCAGACAATCAGAAAATGACAACTCCTTTTCTTTTCACCCTCTTCTAATCTATTAAGTGATAATACAAAGACCTAATGCAAAACGTATCTAAGTTAAAGGAGGTGAAAGCTGCACTGTAGTTCTCAGAGCGACCTACATGCAGGCAACACGACTGAACCATCTTTTCGTGAAACGAAACCTGGCGTCCTCTGCACCTTCAGTCTGGAATGCTTCAACTTGTGCAGACACACTGTCCCATCTTCCAACATGCACCAGTCTGATAATGTAACATTAACATGTTAATGAGTGTCAGGCCCCATTGATCCTGTGTTCAATTTACACTGACAGACAGCAAAGCAGAAAACCAGAGAGTTTGGCATCAGTCATGACAGTAGAATAGTTAGTGACGGTGTTGCTTTCAGGTGACGCGCTCAGAGCAGGTATCCTCTGTGCTGAAGTGATGTCTGTACATCGTCTCAGACTGAGGCTTCTTTAACAGAGTAAAGCTTCCAGACTGAAGAGGCAGAGACACGTGAGGACAGAGGCAGTGAGACTGTGAGCTAGACATCATTATGCTGGGAGGTCATCTCAGCAACAAACTATGGCGCTGCAAAGTACATGTGCTTCTTCTGATAAAAATAAAACTCTACACAGACATTTTCTCTGCAGTTAGATGCACAGTCGCCTGTCTCTTCTCTGAGGTAGTAAATAAGTAGAAATATCATTAAAGGCAAGTAAAGAGAACAATGTTTGACTCTGGAATACACCACTAGGACTTGTGGAATTCTAACATTTCCCCTCTTCAACAGTGATACAAAGTGGTTAAAACTATTTCTAAGGCTTTTTGTAGAAAGATATACGACCAGGGAGAGGTAGAAAGTTTGACTGAATTATAATGTCAATGTCTGCTGCTAGATTAAGAGTTTAGATTCATAAAATCTACCTTTATCCTTTCAATCTAATGGCAAAAGGTAAGAGCCAAAATAACTAGAAGCAAATACATAAAAACTTCTGCATGTTTGAGGTACAGATCAAGTTCATCCTTTTTTTAGAAATGTCATAAGTGCTTAAACTCATTCAAGAGATTAGACTCTTAGAGGCACAACAGTAGCATTTTAAGACATTGGTGCAACACTTGGAAGCTGGTTTCAATGTCAGTGAGAGGTCCTTCTACATACAGTTCATGGAATTAAGGCAAGAATCATCTGAACTTCTCTTTCTACATGTCTTCTTTCCAACATCTCATACATCCATCTCCATTACACTTCACCAATTTCATGCATGGAGCGTCCACAACAGGAAGGCTGCTAGGATCCACTACTGTTGTCATGCTCTAGTGGGACAACAGCTCCTCGACTGCTTCTCCGAGCCTCTGCAGCAGAGAGGAGGCCAGGACACGGCGGCTTTAAGTCCTAATTACATCAGAAACTCTAGAGATCCAACACAACAGCCTTGGAGGTGACATAATAGAAGGTAGGAAACAGGAACAAGTGCTCTGTGAGGCCACTGCTTTCTATTCAGGTATAAAGTCTGAAACTCAGGAACAACCTGCTCAGATGCAGTTCAATTTGACAGGAACACAGCAAGGAACAGGGAGCGCTTTGAGTTCCATCGGTCTAAATTACAATGCTGTTCCCAAGTGCCCCAGGTCACATCATGCAGCCAGGGTCACCACCTTCCACTGTGGAAAACATGGGCATGGGGGGGCTGCATGACCTCTACATACTGCAAAGCACTTTGTCTTCTTACGTCAGTACCATAACATTTTATATCCCACAGGTTGAGAAACGGTTTGCAGCGAGCTTTTCTTCTGCTCTGCATAGTCAGAACGCTCAGCCAATAAGATGCACAAAGACACACGGACGATGTTGTCTGCATACCCAGGGCTGTAGTTCAACGCTACACACCAGTCTTGAAATGATTAAAGGACTAGTTCCACATGGTTTTTCATCATGTGTGGATTTAGCCCTGATCCAGGACTATGATAGTCAGTTCTGGACGGCCACTCCGTCATAAAAAATGATAGTTGTTACTCTACCTTCTTGGAGCCATAACGTAGTTGTGTTTGTTTCATTTTATCCTCGTCTACAACACTATCTGACTGTATACCACGTGTTCGTGTGAGCATGTGTATGCCAAACTTAATTAATGGAACACCAAATACAGATACGCTGCGCACTAGATAGTGTCTGAAACAAGTTCACCACGTTAAGCTTAGTGGCTTATTAGTCATTAGTTTTGTTGAAAGTCACTACACACCTTAAAAAGGCACTGGAAAGATTGCCTCCCACCAAGTGAGTCTACAACACCCCGAGTGTGAGTTCTGAGGGACCAGGACGAATGTCTCTTGCTAAGCAACAAGTGCTTTGTGTGTGTGAAGGGACAGGCAGCAACCCTGAGATCAGACCTGGTTAGCAGAGAATCTGTTGTAACACCGTGTCTGAACGACACCTGTTGGGTCAAATGTTCTGGTCCACAAGGTGAGAACATTTAAAATAAAAATTAACAAAGGTTTTACAGTTCGGCCCACAAACAGCAACAGAGCAGCAGCTACCCACCTCAGTGATTTGGCATGACCCGAACCTTTAAAAGGTCTGCCATGTAGAAAATGAAATATAAGTGCATTTTAATCTAGTGACAGAGCAAAAACAGGGAACAAATTATCTATGGAGCGTGAGAGTTTGACACCCTGCAGATGTGGCCTTAGATCTTCAGGGCTTCAAACGTGGAACATTTTCCCAAATACAGGGCGTCAGAATTTCAGACCGACTTTACTCAAATGCTTCTGTAGTTAAATTCCAGTAACATGGGACATGTTTCATCTACTTAGCTAATATTAGATGACACGTGTGGGGTTAACCTTAAAATGTAGCATGTGCAGTCTAGCTTTACAGCTGTTGCTAACTGTTGCTGCCTGTACTTACAGAAACTTAAAAACTTCCACAGAAAAGGTTAAAATGTGGTTATTTCACATTTCCATGTGCTGCTGCACTTGGAGACATGAGCTCGTGCAATGCTGGATATTTTAGTCAGTTAACCACCAGATATCAGAAAATTGAGCAGCACTGTGCTCCCTTACAGCTTCAGTAAGGGGGGGGGGGCATTTTGTTAAACATGATCCATCACTGAGTAAAATGTTCCCCGTCACTGTAGCATTTTAAACTGGATGACCTGCGATGAGTGTGTTAAGTGGATCCACTGTTCGTAACAGGTCTGATGAAGAGAACTTCTCTACTTTGGTTGTAGTGACAGCATCTACATTCCTTCAAACGTTCTTCCTATTTTTTCTCTCCTTCCTTTAAAAAGCTTCCTTTTTAAATAATGAGGTAATACTGATGAGGTGATTTGTTGTGTTCAACAAAAAATAAGAAGAAAAGAAAAACGACTACGGTTAGCATCATTAGCACCGACAGGCTAAAGTTACACATTCTCATGACTTTTTTCATGAAACATCCATGAGCTCATGTGAAGGCAGTGTTTGTGGGGACACAGCTGCTTACTGCTGAAAGGCCTGGTAGTAGTGAGGTAGGGAGCTGGAAGTGCTCATAGCAGGACTGCTGTATGCCTGAGGTAGCTGGCTGTGGTTGTGGGCTCCGGGGCCCTGGGGTACATGAGCCTGGGGAGGCTGGAAGAAGGTGAAAGGCCCTGGAGCCTGGGAGGGCAGCCCAGTGGAAGGGGACTGAGAGGTGGTGGTGGTCGTGGCAGGTGGATAGCTCATCACTAACCCTCCCATCCCCATGTGAGGGCTGTAGGGTGGCAGGCTGAAAGGCAAGAAGCCCAGCAGAGGCCCTAGGTCCATGTTGGTGGTGCAGGACCGCTCTGTGGAGGAGATGGAGGGGCTCCTAGACAGCAGGTGGTGGTCGCCGCCAGCACTAACACCATCACCCAGCACCTCCCTCTGAGGGGAGGCAGAAGTAGAGGTAGAATTGTTGACGGCACTCAGGTGAGGTGCGGGGGCGCTCTGCAGGTCCAGCAGGAAACTGTCCACGTCAGTGCGAGGATATGAGGTAGATCCATGCTGGTACCTGGCCATGTTGCTGTAGGGCTGCTGCTGCGGAGCCGCCGGGGGCTGCAATTGATGGTGGTGTGGGTGAGAAGACTGGGGGGTCATGTGGCGACCAACGCCCATGCTTGAGGACAAGGAGCCCTGCATGAGGCCATGGGGGAGGCCCAACCTAGTGACAGGATTGGTCATGGGGTAGGAGTTATACATCTCCCTGGAGTATGTCTCCATGGGCTCCTTAGAGACAGAGCCCATATCAGAGGTCACGGGGCTGGGCTCCTCCTTCACAGGGCACTGAGCGGGGGGGGTCGGTGTGGCCACAGGAGTGCTGGGTGTACAGGGGGGCATCGACCCCGACTCCTGAGCATGGCTCTTCTTCAAGTGGCGGGTGAGGTGGTCCCTGCGGCCAAAGCGCTGTGCACACCGCGGGCACAAGAAGTCACGACGCCCAGTGTGCACCACAGCGTGACGCCGAACATCCTTACGAGTGTAAAAACGGCGGTCGCATCGCTCACACGAGTACTTCCTCTCTCTCACTGGCACAGCGGTGTTAGTGTTGCCCTCCGATGGTGGAGGCCTGTCGATATGGCTGCCCAGGTGCTCCAGCAGGGAAGACGCCCCCTCTGGGCAGGGCAGGCCTGCTGCGGCGCTGTGGGCTGCCACCAGGTGGCGTCTATAACCCAGCTGCGTGTTGTACTGCTTCCCACACTCCTGGCAGTGGAAGAGCTGCCTGCTGGCCGGGTGGCTGTCCTGCAGCTGGCTCTTCAGATGGTCCTGCTGGTGGAACATGATCTAACAGAAGGAACAGCACTGGCTCTGCTGCTGCACAAGGACTCTGGCCAAGAGCCGGAGCAAACACAGACAAGACTCATGAGGATTCTCCAGAGAGCTGACCATCAGCCTACAGACCTCTGATCGTTTTGTTAACTTAGAGTGCTAGAATTAATGCTAAGTGCTGTTTGTTGACTGTCTGATAGTCTCTTGAGGCAATGACTAGTGGTCTGTCCTGCCTTGGTGGGGCAAGCCTGTGTCAAGCACTTTGTCTCTGTGACAGCTGCTGCCATAGCAACCCCAAAAGGGGTGCGGTGATGAGGAGCTTTGGAAGCTCTGACTGGGCCTGTGTGCTTCCTGAGAAGAGGTCTTGTGTTGGCCTGAGGGCTATTTTAGTATTCAGCAGTCCTGAACGCCACAGTCACACAGCTGAATCACAGAGGCTGATCAACGTCGCTGCAGACCTGCAAGACAGAAAGATAACAGTGTCACTTTGAGCAGACGATACCTTCTTATGAGGCAGTGAGAAGCACGCTGCATGAGCTGACTTTAGGTAACAATAAGTAAATCAGAGCAAAGCACAGGCCTGTGTAGAGTACGGTTAGTGCAACAGAGCTATCCCATAGTTGTTAAATCTCTGACTGTGTTAAGAAATATGAAGAAATACTTTAAAAGGTGAGCTGGACCGGTAAGACCTGTGTGGTGGCTACTCTACAGGTGAACTGTAACTGGGCAGATAAAACATCATTAGCTTACATGCCAAAGTAAAAATAACTGTGTCTGTGAGGGAGACACGGTTTATAGAGTTGGCTTGGACTTGCACTATATTAACAAGTGCTATGAGATAACTGTTATGATATAGGGCTATAGAAATAAAATTGAATTGAATTTCTAAGTACTGACCTATCAGTTACTTATCCACCAGCACTCTGCAGAAAGCTCATTTATTGGTCTCTATCACACTGGGTATTTCAATGTGTCTGATACATACTGAATCGATATTATCTTCTGTGTGTATTGGTTTATTAGACAATGCGCATGAATGCGAGGTGATTTCTGCGGCACTTCACGTTGTGCGACTCGAGTGGTTTACGTTCCCGTTAGTGTTTTAATTGCTCTTAACGTCCATCCTGCGTGTGAAGTTTTGTCAAAAAGGCCCAGTGATACGGACTATGGGGACGTTTGCGGAGTATTCTGACAAGTTTTTCAGAATATATTTGGGCTTTTACACCACAGCAGATCGAACATAACAGTGGCAGATGCCATGGCGTTCTCCCAGGGAGAGTCAGTCGTGAGCATCTCCTATCTGTAGGTTATCTGTACAGATTGGCAATGTTTTTATGAATGTCTCTACATACATTACATTCTGTGTCAATTCGGTCATCCCAAAACTCAACAATCCATCAGTGTAGATGGGGTGGAGACTGTAGGCACACTTTGCACTGAGCAGCTCAGCGAGGTCTTCGCTGAACTCTTCCAGATGTGTGCCGAGCTTGACCAAATACCTACAACCTGGAAACGACCTGTTGCTCTTACATCCCTCATCATGAAAAGTTTAGATTAGACTTTAAACCCTTTGTTCTAGATAGTTTGTAGAAGCACCTCGAGAAACCCTCACGTGAGACTTTTATTCACTTATTTCTCTTTGGCCTTTAACAAGTTGCAGCCTCATATTTTGATTGAGTGACTTTGTTCTCAATTTAAAATGACCTGAGCAGCTTTGATGTTGCTTTTATTTTTTTTAACAGACAGAATCCAGCAGGTTTTGTGAATGGACATATGTCCAACATCATGGTCTCAAATATGGGCTCACCCCAGAGTTGTGTCCCCCCCCCTGCTTTTATTATGTACAGCTGCAGAACTTCAAGACATTCTCTGATGACACGGCTCTATTGTCTCTTCTTCAGTCTGATCACAGTTGTGCCCAAATGGTGTTATAGCTTCCTCGACCTTAAGGTACCAAAAACTGAGGAATTCTTTATTGATTTCTCCTTTATTTGCTGCTTTAATGGGTTGTCTGGTCTAAATAGTATTGTGAAGGACTGCTCCAAGGTCATTGGAGTCCAGCAAAGAGCCGGTGGCCCAAAAAGCAAAAGGTATTATTAGCCAATCGGACCGTGTTCTGTGCAGTGAATTCACTCTGATGTCCTCAGGTCGGCGTTATAATAAGCCCCTTACGAGGACAAACCGTTACTGCAATTCTTTCCTTCCTTCTGCTATCGCTCTTCTAAACACTTGATAGCGATCATTTTAAATAATCGTCACATTTGTTTAAAAATCTCTAATTAATATGAAGTGTGACAAAACGTCTGATTTGCTGTTACTCGACATGTTCTTGTATT
Source organism: Gadopsis marmoratus (assembly GCA_036023855.1). NCBI lineage: Eukaryota > Metazoa > Chordata > Actinopteri > Centrarchiformes > Percichthyidae > Gadopsis > Gadopsis marmoratus. The sequence goes on from JAVQJF010002911.1 coordinate 9,906, forward strand.
TTTATCTGTTGCCTTTGACATATTGAACCGCTTGTCCTGTGAGTTTTGGAGCGTCTGCTAAAGAAGAGTCCTTCTTAGGGTCAATAACGGTTGTCTGATTGCAGATATGACTTTCAGGTATAGAGATGTAGTTACCTAATGTTACTGCTGCATTAACGTTAGTGGTGTAACTGAATGAGGCCACCTTGTGGTTTGGATTGGGATCACAGATTGTACAGGAAGTATTTCTGTATAGTTCATGTAAGTACTGTAACTCCCTGTGTGACACACCTGATACCTGCGGTTAGAAATAACAGACAACATGTAAAGTAAACTGATCAATTTCATATATTGCCCATTTCAAACTGTCCATCAAGCATTTAGTCCCACCAGGGCCCAGACCTCCACGTTGTGAACTGGACCATGCCTTAGAATGAGAACCGTTACTATTTATAGTAAATACCTTTAGTAATATTTGCATATGAGACTTTGACTTTGAAATGATCTGTAACGTGCTCCATGTCTCTGCACTCGGAGCAGCAGGGGTGGTGTGCTGACGGAGTCCAGGTGGATGGATCTGATGGATCTGATGGAGCCGGTGGTGCCATCTTGTGGGTCTTCAGCATGGAGATGATGGAAGTGGTGGATGATGGTGCTGACGGAGCTTGGTGGTGTCATCAGCATGGAGCTGGTTTTGTAATGTTGAGGGTCCTCAGCATGGATCTGATGGAGCTGGTGGTCCCATGCTGAGGGTCCTGAGCTGCCATGAAACTAGAACCCGCACCTTTAAAGCCTCTGTGTTCAGATACCTGGAGGAGGCTAACACCCCCCCGGCAGGCTAGCAGGGGGCTGAAAAGTCTCTCAGTCTAAGCTGGTGCGGCTTCTGGGACGGGGTCGGTACCGGACCGGGGCTACACGTCCCCTGCCAGCCGGACTGCGTCACTAAATTCGCGTAGCGGGTAAAATAAGGATCCGCCGAGTCCTGCGGCGACTTTCTACCGACGGAAGCCGCAGACTCGTGTTCGCGTGGCGGCGGCTGAAGTTAGAAAGTCCGCCGAGCAACAAAAGGCGCTGCGCCAACTAGTGTCGGAGTCCGAGCGGCTCCGGTCCGCGGACACGACGCTACTCACCGACTGGGCCTCCGTCCCGCTGTCCGTCCGGCCTCCGTCCCTCCTCCACAGCGACATTTTGGAACAAGTTTTTAAAAGACGTCCGTCAGAGTCCGGGTCCGGGCCTCGGCTGCTGGCTGCTGGGCGCCGCGCTGGGAGCCGTGCATTGTGGGAGAGTGACGTCACAGCCCGGGCTCAGAGAACCTCCAGCCGGAGCCGGATCGGCCCCCCAGTGTTCCGTTATAATCCACATTATTACACATAATAACTCACCACAAAGCTACTGATGAACATTAAAGTTGAAATTCAATAAGTGAAACGTGTCTGTGTTTTGTGAGGTGATGGATCCACCACTTTCACTCTGTAACTACTTCATTAATAAATGTTCCTCCTTCACTCAGACCGGTGTTTTATGTCCAAAAGTTAAAAAGGTGTAAATCACATGCACAGACACATATACAGACATGCACACGTTAGTTAGCAGGTCAAAGAAAACTCTCAGATAAAAGTGGGTTTTAAAGGAAGTATTGATTTTGTGGCCTGAGCATGTGGCAGGCTGTTCCACTATTCCAGTTCCCCTTTAGTCTTAAAGCTCATTAGGGAAAACATCCAGCAGACTCCTTTCTGAATTCCTCAGGTTGACAAGTGGAGAGTAACTCTGAGGTATAATCAATAAGAACTTAATAGGTAATGAGTAGGATCTAAAGATCAATCTGGAAACCATCTGGAT
>JAVQJF010002914.1:0-12782 GCA_036023855.1 Gadopsis marmoratus
TTCTGTGTGTGTGTGTGTGTGTTTGTTGAGCAATCCGACTCTCGTAAAAGAGAAAAAATGTTGGCTATATGGTGAAGTGCAGGTCCTTATATGGAAATGTTTCTGCTCGGCAGACTGTAAGTCGAGGATTCTGTATGAGTTGGAAAGTTCCTATAGGTTCAAACTTATATAACATGTACAATGACTCTAAAACACTATAAAAGCTGTGTTCTGGTATCCTTTCTTAGCTAGCTGACTTCTGACTGTCTATCTTAGTTCAACTCTAAGATCATAGGCAGTTCTTCCACGACCACACACACTCCAAACCTGGGCTTCCCTGCTGGATAGAGGAATCCGTCAGTCCCCATCAACCACAATCCCTGAGAAAATGTCACTATTCACTGGATTTAACAGACGACATCACGTCACCTTCTGTCTTATTGCTTTCCGAGTATCCTGTTTCTGCTCGTCTGTCTAAGCACTTTGTAAACTCTGTTTTTTATAGGTGCTATATAAATAGTTGTTATAAAATAAAGTTATTATTACTATTCAAACTGGATGCTCTGTGGAAAGTGTCTGTCTGCATTGACAGCCGCAACGTGGCAGCTACAACACACATTCCTGTTAGCAAGTGCTCTGTCACGCATAGCAAAAATGTTTTCTTTTCCTTTTTTCCCCCACAGCCCATTGGAGCATTTTTGTGGTCGAAACCTGACTTCCGGTCAAACAGTGTGCAATCTGTAGTTATAAAATCTGTAGCCTCGTCAAGGCCTACTTCTAGGACGTGCAGCTATGCTTACCAACACAGCTACAACTACAACACAGCGTGGCAACACCTGTAAGTGAGAATCTCCCCGTTAGCCTTCACCCCGGTCATGGGGGTGATCTGTGGGTGGTTGGAGGACTGCGGATAAGACCTGTTCTGGGGCTGCCGCCTGTCGGAGCATATATGGATGAACTCACAACAATCACCACCACGGCTTGTACTGTACATCTGTTGAGAAAACATCAAGCTGGCGTGGATGAAGATCAAGCCGAGCAAGTCCAGAAGCGTCTCCGTCGCCAAAGAGAAGCTGTCAAACAACGCGTCTACATTGGCGACGAGACGATACCTTGGACAGTGCTACAATGCATCCCTCAAGGACATACAGCAAGTACACCAGCTTAGGAAGGATGCTGCGACACTCCAATCTGGGAGGTGGAGCAGGAGAGGCGGATCAGCCCATACGGAAGGAAGTGGCCTGCTCTTTTTCCAGGTGCCTCAGCAGCATAGGGCTCTACGGCAGACCCATCTCCAGTCTCCCAGAGGAGTACAAGTGCACCAAAGTAAGACTGGAGGTGATGCCAACAGTCACATGATCCATTTGTAGCCCAAAGTTAATGTTGTTGGAGACAACGGTCATGTTTACTGATGCAGCTGTACTGTACTCCAATATACTACTCTACTCTAGTACTCTAATATTTGCAAATGTTGAATGCAGAAGGAAATGTCATTTTATGAGGACTAAATGATGTGTGTTTTGGAGAAAAACTAAATGTAAACATAACATTGTTTGTGTTTCGTTTGTTTTTTTTATCCACAGGGGACCTTTAACTTAATTTCTTATAAATTTGGGAAAAGCAATGTGGCCAAGAAAACTGTTTGAATTTACTGCAAAGTTCTGTTATTCCCCCTTTTCCATTCCACCCTTGAAAGAACACCCCAGCCAGGAATCCTGACAAATTGAGTTTGGATTGAAGAAAACTAAGGAAAACATGTGCTAAAATAGCTTCGGTGCTACCAGAGCGTCCAGTGTTTGTCCCAACGAAATCCAGCTTGATTTACATGACACTGAATTACTGATCTTGAACCGAACACAGTGCAGATGTGGGAGCAGGCAGTCCTGTAGCAACGTCACAGACCGTAATGGCGTTGCCAGGGATTTTGATCATACAGAGTATTGTTTAAAACAGAGAACTCACCAGCCTGATGTTATTCTAGTCCTTCTGTTAAAGGCAACAGCCTCTTCGGGTCACATGAAAATCCAGTAAAAACATCACGGTTTAAAAAAAAAAAACAAAAAAAAAAAACCTCAAATCCAAGCCCAGACTTGTCTTCTCCAGCGTAGACTTCCTCTTTTGTGGAGACTTCGGCACATGTTGCAATTTCCTTTTTCAGGGATCTTTTGAAAGCCAGCGTGTGTCTTAATCTGTTGTGCAATAACTGGGAGGAGAAGAAGCCTGAATTCTGCCGTTCATATGATTCATACCACAGACAGATGTCTCACACAGCACTTGGAGTACTTGTTCTTTTTAAAGGGCACAAGTTAATTCATACATGTATACTGTTATTAACAATGTGCTCTATGTCACACTCTATGTGCTCTCAGATTAATCCCTCCCAGCACTAATTAATCCCCGTTTGCCGAGTGAAGCTATTTTCCATACTTCTGGTTTATGTTATGCCATTGAAGGCTTAATAATCCTAATGTACTGTCATGGTGAGACCTCTTGTGGCGGCACGAAGAAGCAACTTGAGATCAATCCTTAACCTAAAAAAAACACAAATCAACAAAAAAAAACCCAACATTTAAAACAAACTTGAAAAATGCATTGCAATAAACCTAAAAGCAGGGCTGTTGGAAAACTGTCACAGGGCAGCGAAGATACACTGTACTGAGAAACCTCTCGGGTTTAGCACAATACAACAGCGCCACAAACTACAGCCTCCACAATGACCATAAAGTTGAGTCAACACATCTTTACAGTTTGAACAAAAACTGTGAATCTTGTTTATAAATGCTGTATTGTGAGAAGGATGGGTACAATCAACTACATCAGGCTACACCGTTTTGTTCATAGCTATAATGTCTTTTTCAATAGATTCTTTATATTGTGGCTCTGTAAGCACTTCTGCACACAGTTTCTCACTTTAGTGAACAACAAGAACAAAATACAGATTGACAAATCAACTCCAACTTATTATATAGTCAGATTTGCCATGTTAATGTGCAGACATGCAGATTTGCAAATGGACTGAACACTTTTGTACTGTACAAGATGCTCCCTGAGAACAGTTATTGCATTTTGAAAAATACACACAGATACATATATTTACACTATATACACACACACACACACACACACTCAGTGGCAACTTTATTGGGTACACCTATTAAATCCAAAGCAACATCTCTGCCATAAATTCTACCTTTACAAAGCTAATAATGTTATACAGTCCAGGTGAACAAACTACAGCCTCAATAATAAGCATATAGTTAAACCAATACCTCTACCTACCTCTAACATTATCTTTGTAAAGGTAGAACGTACGGACTTTACATGTGCACCTAATAAAGTGGCCACAGACTTTGAATCTCGTGGAGTGTTTTTGAATGACAAAGCAAACAAATGGCAGTAACATATCACTGTAGCTGAATGCAGCTACCGATTTAAAACGTCTCTGTAAAAGGAGGTTTGAACACCAAACGCGACGTGCTGGTGTCACTGCACGACATCACATGCACACAATGCACGAAAGACTCATTTGATGCAACGGCAAACACATTAAAGAAGGTCTGTGTGCAGGGAGTGTGCACCACTGGCAGAGTTAGAAGGCGCTGTTCTGCCGAGCCAGAATGTAATCCATGTTCGTTTTCCTTTTAGGTTTGAGGAGGACGTAGAAGAAGACCGAAACCACAGTCAGGAAGCAGGACACAGCCACCACAGCTACCACCAGCCATGTAAATGTGGGGTCTGTGAAGAGACCAGCAGAGTTAAATACATTTTTGATAAAGACTTGCCTTGATCATCACAAAGGATAATTCAGTGTATTAGAACTTGGATTGGCTATTGGTTACGATAAGTGATTCACTGAGATTTTGGAACATGGCGACCTTGTTAGAACACATTGGGTAAGATACATAAGCAGTCAGACAATCGGTGCGTTTCATGAATTTGACATCATAAGTATCTGATTAGCCAGATTTAAGTGTTTTTAGGTAGAGCTCTCTCAACATGCACACACACAACTCACCCTCTAGTCGAAGCTGTGTGACAACTTCCTGTCTCCCTCCTTGGTTCTGAGTGACACACCTCAGCTCCGTCTTCACGTCTTCTTCCGTCACCGCTACAACAACTAGCCTCAACTCAATCTGGCAGCCTTCAGACACCCTGGTTACCCTGGAAACATTGAGACAGACAGCCACATGTTTACATCGCATGAATTAGGTGGGTCACATGGCAAAATATCTTCAATCGGATGTATTTCAAGGCTGAAACTAGGCAAGATGTCTATGTAATAATATCAGTGTATCTCATATATCAGTGGCTTTAACCACAGTTGGAAATCCTAAGGGACAATGAAATTCAAGAAGGTACAATGCAAAGTGCTTCCTCAATGGCAGCAAGAGAACAGGTAATATCACTCTTACGCTGTTAGAAATATTTGCATTAAGTATTTACTGATGTATTTTTACACTGGAAAGATGAAGCCAAGTACCTAAAGTTTCAGCACGCATCTTAAAATTACAATTATGTAAAGTCAAGTAGTCATCTTTCTCTGCCACCTGGGGGGCTCCAAAGTGCATTTTTTCCAAGTTAGAAGTAGCTTATGCTCTTTTTGTGAGGCATCATAACAGGTGTCGAGTTTCAATTTAAGGTAAAAGTTCACATTCACTTTCCCATTTTCCTGACCAGTACAGACACTTACTTAGAGGAAATATATATCAAAATCAAATCAACAGTTACCTCCTTCCCCCCTCCAGAGCCCGCCCATCAAGGTATGATGACTCCACTGATCGGCCATTGACCAGCCATGTGACCAGTGTGGAATCTGCCGTTTGACATTCAGTGAAAACGTTGCAAAACAGCTCCAGTCCTGAACCTGAATGAAGTCAGAGGTTAATCGACATCAGACCTTTTTACTGAATCTATCTGTTCAAAGCATTTTGCATATAAGCATGGAATTGAAAAATTAGGACTAGAAGGGTCATTTTAATCACTCACCATGCAGACTTTCAAAAATGGTTCCATTCAGTGGCGAGACAATCACAGGTGGTTGAATTATTGGAGCTAGTACATGGAGAAACACATTTAATCAGCACCATCAATTGTATTGTCCCCACGTGGAAATTTGGATTCTACAAAGTAAAAACTGAACCCCAATAAACTCACTGTGAACAGTGCTGCTGCTGCTGCTGCTGATCAGCCCGGGGTTAGAGGTCATGGAGAGGTCAGGCACAGTGGTAGAGAATGCAGGGTCTAGACCTTCACACATGCACACAAATATTACACACGTGTAAACACATCCAACATAGATGATAGCAACTATGACTTATTTCACATATATAATAATAATAATAATTTGTGCCAGGTATCAGTGTTTTTGTGGAGTTTTGGGGGTTTTTGCATCTTGTGTGAGATTCAGTTGTCTGGTCCCTGTGGTTAAACTCGGTCAGTGTGTTGCACCTATTAGGCCAGTAGAGGGCAGGGCACGCTAATGATTTGTGGTGGTGTTGTGAAGAAGTAAACTGAGATCTCAAATTAATTAATCTATATGATTATTACTCATGAGCCTATAATGATATATATTATTTTATTTTTAAACATTTCTGCTTGTACTTGACTTCATTTGTGGATTTTTGTAAAAATGAATATGTATGTAATATATCCACAGTTAGTTTTTTGTGTTTATCGTTAAACAAAGCAAAAATTAAATATGACTGGAGATGCATTTACATTAATCCACAAGACAAGTAACACCTCACAGCCTGCTCTGCACTGTATGTGCAGGTTGTTTGTACTTTTATACCGAGCACGAATAATAAATATTACTCAATAATGGTGAATCCCCTTTTGTAAAACCTGCAGAAGAAATGTTTTACATAACAAGTCTGATTTAGCCTGCATGCCTCGTGTTGTGACCCACCTTGCACGTGGAGAAGGATGGCCCTGCTGACTTTGTACGGCTGGTTGTTGATGAGCACTCTGAGCTGGCAGGTGTAGATGCCTGCATGGGATCGCTGCACTGAGGGGATCATTAGGTCACCTCTGTTCTGGCGGAAAACGCCCGATCTGCCTAGCTGAAGGGCAATGCTGCCGGAGTCCTGCCAGGAAGCAACATGCTGTGTCAGTCAGGAGCAAGGCACTGACACTAAAAGGGTTAAGGGTAGATAGCTGGGGCACCCCATGCTTCAAACGGTTACGTAACTGGTGCTGTATGAGTGTTTAGCGAGTATGATTCTCCTTCTACACTAGTGTGTTGTAACTCCTCTCTCCTTGAGCACCTGATGACAGACATCACAATATCTCACTACGATGAACCAAATGTTACTTTAAACAGATTTAATGTTTTTAGGTTTGAGCTGCTTGCTGAGATTGATTGAGTTGCAACACAGTTCCTCTTTTGTAGCACAGTTTTCCTTCATTGTACTCATTGAAAAGCTGTCTGAGATAAATTTGTCAGTCGGTGCAACATGAATAAAACTGACTTGAGTCAGTGCTACAAAAGCAATATTTGTTTAAGATTAATTGGTTACTGACTAATAAAATAATTATTATTTGTGAAAGTCTTAAAAGTAGGAAAACCTAAAAAATAGAATTAATTTCTGCTTTAAATTTAGAAAAATGACATTTGATTTCAGACAATTCTTGAAATAAGTTGATTTGTATTGGAACCTCGTTGAAACGAGAGTTTTAGGACTCCGTAAAAGACAAAATTGACTTCTTGCAACAAGGCTCTGGTTCAAAACACAGTGCATTCTAGCCAGCCTTGTGTCGCAATCGCCAAGTTTAAATCGTGTAACATTTTATAACATTCTATATGGCAGACAATTACTTTTAAAAGATTGACGTCTCAGTAACTGACCAACTAATCATTGATCGAGAAGTATTTTTCCTCTCACCTTGTACCACTCTATGAGTCTGTCTGTCTTGTTGAAGTCACATAGAGATGGACATGTTAATGGCAGATTCTCTCCCTCTGTGGCTGAGATCGGATAGGACAGTTTCTCCATGTCAACAGAGCTGGACTCGTACACATGCAGCGTGATACTCCCAGTTACACAGTAGGTTTCATTTCTGGAGACAAAAGTGAGGACAAAAAAATATTGAATCACGTGTAACAAGAAGTTGTCAGCAAGTAAAGAAACCAGGTTTGAATCCTCGTGATGGCAAACATCAAGAGTGTTTAAGCAAAAACACGAAATCTCTACTAGTTTCAGAGATGCTGTATTGTAGCTTCTGCAGTCTGGCCTTAACCTCTCTATGAAGGGAGCCAAGAGAAAGGACAACCTTTGAAAAATTAGGAGGTCACAAAATAGATATTTGGTGCATTTTCCATCACGTCTGAACATCATAGGGATTCAATTTCCACATTTCCTACCCTATAATTTCCAACGTAACTACAAGCAGTTATAAAAGGTAGTATTCAAAAATGTGAACTACTACACAAAAATCGGTTTGAAAATTTTTTAAATTGAGTCTTAAAGAACATTGTAGTGGTTTCCAGAGAGGTTATGTTCATGAACTGCCTGCTTGGGGAAACAACTCGAGAAGAAATAGTCACTTATTGGCTGCAAGACTGTAACATTTTTAAAGCCACTATCTGCAAATTAAGTTGAGTAGAGCATGAAGGAAATGGCAGTACAGGTGAGGTAGAAGTCTTAATGCCTACCTGTAAGTGCAGGTATATTCCCCTGAGTCTGACGCCTCAGCAGGGAGGAACCACAACTGTTTGTTACGCTGCTGGACACGCCCCTCCCCCTGATAGGCCACACCCTCTGTCCCATTGTCCTTTCTGATGAGATACTTTGCTGTTGGGGGGGCGATGTTGCGTACTTTGAGCACTCTCGTGAACATCGGGAAGGAAAGGATTATGGCCTCGCCCTCCACTCTGAATATCATCACTTCTGGAGACACCAGGTAGCAGCCGTCTGCAGGGGAGACAACGCTGAAAAACTTTAATAACTCTGGTTACAACAACACATTCTTTTGCCAATATATACTGTATTAGGCCAATATTGGGTCATTCTTTGAATACCAATAACAATCTCAGAGTGCATTATTTTGCTTATTCCCTGGCGTCTTACCACAAGCACAAAGATAATAAATAGAGAGATAGAGAGCTAATATATACACCAATCAGCCATAACATTCAGACAGCATGGGCACCCTGAGCGTCCCCATATGCAGCTACATAATATACTGCATGCTCACCTTTCATAGGTAGAGGAGGTAGTGGAGGTCTTCCATAAACGTATTCAACGATGACCACAGCACACATCAATACCAAGCGGACCATGTTGGCAGTCTGCAGCGACAGAAACGTCTGAAATAAAAAGATGATCCACTGACAAAATGCGCAGTGATGAACTAACTAGTGGGCAGGCTGAGAGAGCAAGATTTGTTGAGCTCTTTCAGGGAACAGAATTGTTTAAGAGGAGAACAAACCAGAAGGCACAGTAAGGATAACAAAATGCCACTTTCCTCAACAAAACACTAAAGCTCTTGAAGACTAATGGAGGAAAACTAAAATGTTAGAGCGAGAGTCATGTCTGGGACTGGGAGTTGTACCTAATGTTGTTTCCTCAAGCAGCTTTGCGTTTGGCTCAAATTTAAGCTCTTTAGTAAACTGTAAACCTTGTGACATCACAAGAGTCGTCATCGAAACGCCCTCACTCTCAGGACCCAAATTTAACCACAGGCAGCACTTGATGAGTCACATCAAATGGTCAAAGGCCACTTTTATATCAGTGGTCAGCAATATTATCAACAATAATAATAGGATAAAATACACATTTGTTTTTTATCTATTGATTTATTATGGTTTCAGAAAACATAAAATACTTAATAAATTGGTGTTAGTCCCCGTATTAAAGACCTGTCTATTCATTTTAGACTTGATAGCAGGGAATTTAATACGATAGAATATATATTCAATTTCAAAATAACTTGTTCTGTTTATTTAGGTAGAAATAGGTACAAGGCCTTTTAGCTGGGCTTTGCCAGACAGGAAGGTAGACTCTCGGGTTCATACAGAGAATCTTTTGCTGCAGCATTAAATAATCATTTCCATGGAAACGAGCTGATTTTCACTTCTGCTTCCTTGCCTGCGCTTACATGGATCAGCTGACAGCAGGCCACACTTTCATACACAAGCACGCAAATGTGTGCACTCACACACACTAGTGATAAATCGTTTTCATCATTTAGTGTGTCATCAAAGGGCAATCCCATTCATAACATCTGTCATTGTGTTAGATGGATATGTATACGTATGAGTCACAAAGCTGCGAGTGTGACAGTGTGTGGGATTAAATGGAAACTTTAGCACAGAGAGAGATCAATTACAGGAAAAAACATTTCTGATGATCAAACTCCCAATAATCAGTCATATGACACTGCTAATTACATAAAACGTGTGATACTGTAAGTAGAAAGTTTAACTCCGTTTCTGTCTAATAAGAGAGCGATAATGAGCCAGTTTCAGTACTCCTCATTGCAGTACTTTGGCTGCCTTTGCATTTACTGTAAATACAATATTGTGTTTTTATGACAAAAAATGTATATGTACAGAAACTACATGAATATATGCATAGATGTATTTATGATGGATTAAATTGAATTATTCCCTACTTAAATATTTTCTGTAATGTACATTCACTTTGTCAAAGGTTTGTACACCGATTATTTTAGCAAATTTGGGTAAAGCTCAAGCTGTGAATGATCATAAACTATACACTGATCAAACTGGAATATATAACGGGGTTCGTACAAAGTTTGGAAAAAGCTTAATTTGAACCGTTATGCTTTCAAGGTTAGGAATATGCTTCAATTCCAAAATACTCCTTGGTATAGTAATGTTATGTTATGTGAACCAAAAATCTTTTAAAATTTGAAATGAAATGATCCCGTTGCCATATTTGTTGTCCCCTGGCATTTGTAGCAATAAGTTAAATGTGATGACAAAGGCTTCGAGAGTCTGGAAGATGTTGCTTTAGATACCTTAAAAGCGCTTGAATTTTACTCGAAAAGAAATCTGCATGAACCTGGATGTAAGCAGTAGAGAAAGAAATATTAAAAAGTAGCAATGCATTAAATGTATGCATATCATATACAAACACTCGTTCACAGTATGTGTGAGTGTTTGCATGCGACTGAGATTACACACACACACACACACAGCAGTACAGCATACTCACAGTGTACAGGTGAGCGCGGTGGTCCAGGCAGTGTGACAGCAATAGCAGGCAGCTGTGGCGACAGCGTGGACCGCAGCAGCATGTGGTCAGCTTCCTGTCGGCTCAGGGGGAACCTGCGCTCTCTTTTCAAGGTTCCCACCCCGCTCAGATGGAAATTTCTCAGGTTTCCCAATGTAACGGAGTGTACTGCACAGCTCACCACTCATGTCTGCTGACTCCTCCTCAACACACAAACATACACAGTATATACACACGCGCACGCACACTGTACATTGTGTGAGAAGAGCTACAATTAATGCCACCCACAGAGATCTCGTGCAGGTTTGTTCTGAAAAAAGGCAGCGGTCTGATTTCTTGTTGACGAGTGTTGTGGCTGTTCCTCCGGCATCGTCGGTCTCTTGCGTCAGTGGTGGATATATCTGTTTGTTTTAGCACAAGGACACACACACACACACACCAGCTATCCACCTACGGGAGAACGATAATCAGGAAGATGTTGTTCACCACATTACAAAAAAAAAAAAAATAATTTCTCACTACTAGCAATAGCAGATAGTTTTGATTCCCCCCCCCCCACAGTTTTTGAGATGTTCATCTCTGGTATTTGTGTTTCTACCCCCAACAGAATAGAGGTGTATTCGTTCAGTTTTTTTGTTCTGAAATCATTTAAAAGTTCTACGCACACTTTTCAAATTTCTTACTATTTAAATCGTGAGCTTTCGAGGTGGTAGGTGTGTTTTTGAACTTTGGATAGAGAAAAGGCTAGAATATCACATCCTGCTCGACACACAAAACAAATCAAAACCAGTGCTACTGATCTTCTCATCGAACTCTCGGAAAGGTGAAGAATTATCATAATTCCCTAAGTCTTAAACTATACTTTTTAAATATTGGTTTAGCGTTGAAGTTGAGATAAAGAGTTTGGGTTGCTCTTTTCTTGGCCTCTCTCTAAGCAAATTATTATTTGACTATTGTTAATGATGATAAATTGCATTGTTTTCATGGGTTAAAACTCATTTAGCTTCCGTTATTCAGCACACTCCCTAAGATTGTACATTTCTGGTATTTTGAAGAGTCATCATTGTCAGTACATTTGGAGTGAAAACATTTCACAAAGACGGTATTCACCGCTGGCCTATTACTTAATATTGTCATCTGTTTCTTATTTTAAGCTGATCCTTTCATGTTGAATGAGTCATGTGATCAGCGGAAAACGAACGTTTTATAATGTATTTATTCTATTGTGGGATATTTTGGGCCGTCTTTCTGAAAGAACAACATATATTTTTAGACACCAGTATAACGCACGTATTACAAGTTTGAATTTGTGAAAGCACAAGACATGCAGTCAGACACTGATGATTCTTTGAAGTTGATTATGTGGAAAATCATATGTGGGATGATTTCTGCTGGATCATGAGAACAGTACAGTTAAGCCAATTCTCACCTCTCAGTAAAGCAGAGATCTAGTACACAGTCAGTTATAAAAAAAAACAGAGTAACCAGGAGCAGGTGCAGAGATACATAGTCTTTGTCTAGTTATCTTCCTTTCAGGGACCATGCAACATTTATTTTCTTGTGTGAAAAGGAAGGCGTTAGAGGATGCGAATTTTGCTAGCTGCACAATTCAGTTGACTTCAAAGACAGAATATATGTTTTGGTTGAGACATTTTGAGATATGACCAAATGGAAGTTTCATTATAAGAGAAACTAATGGGAGCAGTTAGGGTTAGCAGGAAGTAGGTTGAGATGCGGGTAAAAATGAACAAACGGGAGATTCATTGAAGAGAAAAACTAATGATCCAACAAATTAAAAGATCTGTCCGTCAACTCATGCAAAGGGGAGTGGTTTTGTGTTTTAGGATCTACACGGGGTGGGGTAGCGAAGAATTAGACATAAATAATGCCCTGTGTCTGTAACGGGGCACCCTTCATGAACGGACCTGGGTTTGCTGTACCCGTTTTGTTTTTTTCCAGTAAACTCTATTCACATTTGAACCCTTTTTGACTCAGTTGTATTCTTTGAAGTATTGTGATTAACTTTAAGGTGTGGTAAAGATCCGAGGAGTGGCTGGCCCATCATCGAGATTTCTCTCCCACACGATGTTCTGTCAGGTAACCTTAAGCATGCAAGGCACAAGACGTCTGCATGTGGCAGTTGTATTCTGACTTTATTACTTCATTACATTATTGTGTTGTACTTTTATGACTTTGGTAACTTAGGCCATCGAGTAATATTCTCTGCGTACTCTGTTGTACTGTGTAGACGGTGGTCCATTCTGCAGAATGCAAATAAACTAAAATAATATCAGGCTCTGTGTGTTCCAATTTCATATTACCACCACAAGGGCCAAGTATTTGCTGTGGTTAAACTGAAGTAGCACAACACACAGGCTGGTGACAGCTTCTATGTTGTTTCTTCAGCATTTATTCATCATGATTAGTGAACAACAAGTCAGCCACACTGTAATGAAATATGCGGCACTTTTGTGAAGTGGTACATGAGCGTATGCACAGTAAGTAGCAGTAAGTAGAAACCAGGGGGGGGGGGGGGGGGGTGTGTTTTGGTTTTTAAAAAGGGTTGTTTTAGTTTAACACACAAACCCATTTTTTTTAAAAAAC
>JAVQJF010002928.1:0-37962 GCA_036023855.1 Gadopsis marmoratus
ACCCATAATGCACTCTGGTGACCACCGGCCACCATGTTTAAACATCCCTTATGCCTCTCCCAGGGACGGGGGGGAACGATTGGGACATTTAACAAACCTTTCATTTTTAACTTGGGGGGGGACAATTGGGAACAATTGGGAAAATTAACCAACTTATCATGTTAACTGTTGGGGGAGGGTAACTAAGCAGCAGTTAATGAAGAAAAAAGGCAGAAATTGAGCATCGACGTGCACCCAGCAGCCCCAAAGTCGAGTCAGTTGTTCTCCATAAACCCAACATCTAGCTGGAAAAGGTTGCAACTTTGCAGCTGCAGTGCAAAGGGTCAAACTGGAGTTAATTGGCTGGAATGTTGGTTAATTGGTTGATAAGTGAAATTTTGACCTGGTCGGTTTCCTGAACGTCCGAGATATTCCCAATCGTCCCACCCACCAATAAGCCAGAAATCAGTAATCTGATGTTGAAAATGATAAGGGAACCTTGATTTTGGGACAATTAACAGGCTCTAGAATGGGGGTACAGTGTTCCCAATTGGATCCGGGAAAGGGGCACTCTTGGGCAGGCATGGATCCCGGGAAAGGCCCCCCCCCTGGCCGAGTAGGGTCTACTGAAGGTCCCCCTGACCAAAAAATGCTTTAAAACTGCTTTAAATATGATACTTACTAGGGACAGAGGGGAACAATTGGGACATTTTCCCCACCGCAAGCCACCTGGTGGCCGTTGTCGGTACTGGGCCAATTGGGAACAATCTAAGGGTAACTTTTAACTTTGTACAAGGAGAACCGCAGGCCCGAGCCCGGTGAGCTTCGACGCCCTGGCGTAGAAGGGCGGCGGGGACGGCCCTGCGCCATCTTGGGATTTTTAGGCCCCTCCCCCAGGGCGGGAAGGGAAGTTCATTTTGGGTCACCGAATTCCCTTCCTCCCCATTCACATGTGTGCCTTCTGTCCCTATGAGCCCTAATGGGCGGCAGGGGAGGTGGAGGAGGGGCAGTAAATAGGCAGGGCAGACGATGGGGATTGTAGCAGGGAGGACTGGCCAGGGGGGAGGGGCAGATTGCTGATCAAATTAAGATATCCCAATTATCTTAAAAAATAGATTTAGATTTGTTAGCCCATTCTCGATACCCCGCAGGCTGGGAGTTGTAGCCAGAGATGGTTTTAAGGCCCAGAATCAGCTGATGTTGTTCTGCTGCAACTGACTTTTTGTCCTGTACCTGTAGCTTTGTCCAGTACCTGTAGCTGCTTTTTCCCTCCCTGATCCTTCTCCTCAGATTTCTCTGCACAATCTTCAGCTCCTCTTTATTTCCCGACTTAAAGGCCCTCTTTTTCTCCTTAGGGAGAGCCTTTATGTCCAGTGTAATCCAGGGTTTGTTGTTGGAAAAACACCGTACAGTCCTGGTGGGTACAGCGTTTTCCACACATAAATTAATATAATCCATTATACAGTGTATGAGACTGTCAATGTCCTCCCCCTGAGCCTCACAGAAAACCTCCCACACAGTTCAATCAAAACAGTCCTTCAAAGCCTCCTCAGCCTCGTCGGACCATCTTTTAACTGTGCGAGTGACAGCTGGCTGCCTGTGTACAAACGAGGCTATGATCAGATCTTCCCAGTGGCAGGAGGGGTGATGAGCTGTATGTCTCTTTGGCGTTGGCATAGAATAAGTTCAATATTTTATTGTCTCTGGTGTGACATGTAACATACTGAGTGAAAGTGGGAAGAGTGGAGGATGGAGGCATGATTAAAGACATTAAAGTCACCAGAGATAAGAATAAGGGCATTTGGGTGTCTGCAGTCTGCTTGTGGCTGGGGGGGGTATACGTTGCTATTGCGATGACGTAAACAGAATAAACAGAAAACAAATATATTTTTTTAGTCATTTAAATTGAAAACTCAAGTTCTTTGTAAACATATGGTACATATTGTATATTCTCTCACAGTCTCTTAATTCACAGGCTTTATTTCATTCCTAAGGAATCAGGATGTCTGTGGTAACGTTGCTTTGGCGAAAGCTCACATGAAACTTGGTGGCCACAGGGGCTGACCTACATGAAGTATTTGGTGGCCAAAAAGTAATTTTTGTGGCCATAGGGCCATGGTTAATGTCGAACCCTGCAAATATTATAATATATATTAATATATAATTAACCACTGACTGTACAGTCCAAATACAAGTCAAAATACAATTTGTATTTTGTAGTGCGCTGAAATAAACCCACCCATGTGGTCCTTCTCAATCTCCAATGGCCCACCTGAGTAGTGATTACCAGACACACATCCTACCTTTAGTTTGTAGGAGATGGGGTAAGGCAGAAGGTTGCGCAGCAGGATGGAAGGCCACAGGTGAAGCACAAACGGCACGTCAAAGTTCTCCCCAACACCTCCAGTGTGTTTGAATGTCACAGCATCTTTTACTGGCACGATGTTGACCATCAGCACACCACCCTGATCTCCGCGGTGACGACAGGTCTGCTGGAGGCGTGTCTTGGGCTGCTGATTGCTGATGTCTTCATAACTGAAGCCCTCTGAGCATTCAAACAGCTCACCCTGATTGTCAGCATCGCCCTCTGTTATCGGCTGAAGGCTCAGCTCAGACCTGAGGGGGGCAGCAGAGAGCAGAGGAGGGTGAAGGAGTGTGTACTATGTTTGTGTGTGCACAAGACAGCAAACAGAGAATGTGAGTCAGAGAGACAGAGAGAAAAGGAGACTGCATGAAGATGTGAGTGTAGATGTGCAGTCTTGTTTATGCGTTTGCCCTCACCTATATGAGTCCAGAGGCAGACAGAACTCTTCAGTTGGGAGAGCTACACCCAGACATGTTGTTCCTTCAAAAACTTTGAATGGGATTGAGAAATGATTGATGATCTGCATGAAAGGAGAGAAAACAATTAAGACGTATAGCAAATTCTTGTATTGCAATTTGATCTTTATTCCTATTGAGTGATGTGGGTGTAATCTGGGAAGAACTGCCTGTCTTGATATACAGTAACTGCAGCCTTTTATAGCAACCACCTGGCTAATTGACATTAATACATTGTTATATTATATTATTATAAAATTAGCTTAAAGTATGAAGTTAACAAGAAACCCAGCAGGAGATCTATGTATCTTGAAGAGAGATTGTAATTTATATTATAAAAACACACCATGAAATACTTTTACAGATAAGATAAACATAAGTATAAAAATAAGATGTATAAGATAACCAATGAAGTACCTGGAAAGGAGAGCGGATCTTGACGTACTTGCTGCCTTCCACAGAGTAAATCTGACAGACCAGGAAACGTGTCACTCCTGAGTCTGTGTGCCTTACACTGTACATTCCCTTGCCCACCTTGATCAGGGGGATCACATTGTCTGAGGTGTGGCCCATCGGGACTGGGGAGCGCAGAGGAAATAAGAGCATATGCGAATGACTTTTAAGTATTTTATTTTGATACTTTTCTTATATGAGATGGTTTGATGATGAAAAGCAAAACGAAATTGAAGAGAGGGAGAGGGGATTGATGATGACATTCAAAATTATATTTCCTTTTATTATTTATATTTTGTGCTGCTGAGCATACTGTGGGCTGCTTGCAGAAATGTGTAGTTGGTGATATTGCAACAAAATTATTGACTATTGCATGTGTTTATACAGTATAATTGTGTACACAGGTTTACTTACTAGGTTGAATGTAGTAGTCCTTTCCACTCAAAGAGATCATGGCTGAGAACTGGTCAGAGTTTGTTGTGGTTGAATAGTCCATCCCAAGGGTTTCCCCATCCTGCAGCATCACAGTTCTGTCGGTGCTCTGCTGGCCAATGGGACGGAACATCTCACTGTGGCGGACGGACACTGGCAGGCCCAGGCGGTTTTTCACTACAAACGGAGCGTCATCCTTCTGGACGCTGTCAGCTGTCTGTTTGGCAGCCTCTGCAAATGCCTGGGGAAAGGCAAAAACATTAACATTATAGATGATCGTCCATCCTTAGACTCCCTGTTAAAATGATTACAGCCATTCTCTTACTGTGCCCAGGTTACTCAGCATGGCCAGTCCACATTTGGAGAGGGTGACGTTGAGCTGGTCCTTACTGCTGATGATGATGACCGTTTTATAATCTGGCACATGGTAATCCACTTCATCTGATAAACGTATGTATTTCATTGGCTTCTTCTTCATCTGGTTATAGGAGAGCAAAAAGTTAGAAACACTGTGTGTGTGTGTGTGTGTGTGTGTGTGCGTGCGTGTGCGTGTGCATGTGCATGTGTATGTGTATGTGTATGTGTATGTGTATGTGCATGCGCAGGCATGTGTGAACATATGTGTGTGTTTATGTATATCAGCACCTTCAGCTCCAGTCTCCATGGTCTGAAACCATCTCTTTTCTCATCTTCTAATGGCTCCAGCAGTGGTTCCCACACTCCCATCACCTCATTGTAATAGTGAACCTAAAAGCAAAATACAATACAAAACACAAGACAATTACGTATCCTCTACAGCCACATGAGTTCTGGCCAAAACAAGCTGGAATATTTTTGAAATATTGTGGAAGAGTACCATTAATAGGTCTATGTAAAAATATATCAAAAACGTGCAGAAAGCAACTGCAAACATCAAACACTGTACTAGGGCTGTTTTACAGTGAAACGTTAATTTTAGATTTAGGGTAAGGTTCTAGGATCAAGGTTAGGAAATAATTGTAGTGCTTGTGTGTGTTACCTCCAGGTTGAGCACGCTGTGTAAGTTAATAAGTGTAGACCAGTTTGTGACATCTCCTTGGAAGGAGGACTTGGCCAGAAGCATGGGTATGGTGCGGTGTCCCACGCCAGCCTCCAGAGTCAGACAGATCGATTTAATGGTCACCTGCAGGGATGGATAGGCAATTAAATGCCATCATGTTCTTATGCATTAAACTGGAAAATCTTTTAGTCTGTGTATAGAATAAAATACCACTGCATAAGATATCAAGGATTTGTTAAATAAAAGTGACCAAAATAATATTAAAAAAAAAAATCGCACAAAAGAAATCATAACTGACTATATTATAGCATACAATCAGTCATACTGTATTATCAGTTGAGCCACAATGCAGCTAAAAAGATACCTGTAAAGACTCTCCCTGTGGTATCAGTGGGGCTAGTGGCACTGTGTCTTCATCACTCTCCTCTTCTAGGAACCAGAGTTTGAGCTCCTTCCAGCCCCGTTTCTCCCACAGGTCCACAGGAACAGGACTATCCAGCTCCTCAGGAGTCTCCGCTGTAGGACTCAGTGCCGATTGGATGGTGATAACTGTGTTGATGATTATTGGAGATACCTGGGCAGAGTCAGATAGCAGCGACATACAAGAGATTTATATCAATTTCACAGTTCAAAGATACATTTCAATGTTTAAGCATACAAATCGTTTTTTTCTTTGCCTCAACATTTGCTTTGATGCCAGAATTTCCATCTATTGTAGCTGACACAAACCTATATGAGTTACCAAGTTGTATTAATTATTAGAAAATATGCCACTCTGAAAAGCTCTATGCTTCTGAGTGAGAGAAGGATTACATGAAATGGACACTTTAAGATCATGATCATCATTTCTTTGTACAGACATACTGACTGTCTTTCTGTCTATCCTAATTAAATGGATGCATACAGTTGTCCCATTAAGGATGGGATCACTTACACTACAAACACTTGAAAATGTAAAGAAAAAGTAAAGAAAAACTTATTAATTTCCTACAACATGGCACTTATTATTATCCATGACTAGATGAAACAATTTAAAAATGTGTATTTGAAATAAATGCATTGAATTAATTCCTGGACTTAGAACGTGAAATAATAACAAAACTACCTTGAGTGAGAGAGCATTGATGGAGACCTCCATAGCCTGAGGAGAGGCTGGGGGCTGAGTACTCTGGAAGAACACCTGACATGGCTGCAGGACTGTGGTCAAATTGTTTTTCCTCTTCTCTCTCAAGAAGGGACACGCCACTACCTACAATCACAATCAGAATCAAAGCTAACGTATTTATATTTGTTATTGTTGCATGCAAGATTCACTTTTTAATTATTTTAATAATCTGCTTTTTCAGGGTCACATTACAAAGACAACAGAAACCTTGAGGTCCTTGATGACAGCAGTCATCTGTGATCCCTCTGCACCACTTTTCATCACTAGTTCACACTGCGTGGTCATCACCAGGGCCGGGGCGTCAGCACGCGTCAGGTCAGCCACAAACACAATCTCCGGGTTACGCACCAGAACATTCATCTCTGTCTTTGACACCACGGCTGGAGCTGCAGCTGACAGCGGCAGAGAGGATCAGAAGAAAAAGAAAAGTTCAGGTCTTTAGACAACAAGGTGAACATTATGTCAGATTAATTAAATTCTTATTTAACTGTACTCACATTTATAAACGCACAGTATATGACCCATTACGTTACCATAGAAACAAAAAAAGGCCCAAAATAAAAAGAGACATCATTTCTGCCAACTTGGCTGTGAGAGAGGTGGAAGAGAACTTACGAACTTAAGAGAACTCGCAGATAGTTTTGTTAGCTGAATGGCAAATGTAAACCTTGGAATATATTATCAGCTAACTAAATTAAAACAGATGGTGAACTCACTGGACTCTTTAGATGTGACAGATGAGTTAATGTTCTTTTTATCTCCTGCTCCACTGCTGCTCTTGGGTTGTGGCACTTGAGCAAAACCTTGCTGGGTGGCTTTGAGAAAGATATCTGCCACCGTGAGCAGGAACTCCATGCTGGCACACAGATACACATCCTGCACCACAGTGTCCAAAGTGGTCCCATCCCGGCCCTGACGGTAGCTCACCTCCACCATCATGTTCTGTTCTGCACCAGGACGCATTGCCATCATCCTGGTGAAGACGTAGGTTAAGGCAGTTAAAAGATATCCATAAGAGGGATGTGGAAGATATGACAAAGTGAGAGTATAAAAAGAGGGATTGAGAGCATGAAGAATGTTTTATTTTGAAAAATGGTCTATACCAATAAAAATGTGCATGTGTATGTGTGTGTGTCTAGTACCTTGGAGTGACCATCTTGATTCTGGGTCTCTTGTCATCTAGAATGCAGGCAGACAGTTGGACTGAGGCCTTCATGGAGCTGTCTGAGTACATGTGGACGGAGGTGGAGATGGTGTCCAGAGTAAACTCTGCCAGCTTCAGCTGCTCATCATGCGAATGCAACAGCTGTATCTAAATAGTGACAAATACACTGTGTTAGCTAGGCAAGTAATTTACAGTGTGTGTGTGTGTGTGTGTGTGTGTGTGTGTGTGTGCGCGCGCGTGCACGTGGGGGGTATGCATTACCTCAGTCCCATTAGAGCTATACAAGATCAGCGTCATTGAGTCGAACCTGAAGTCTAATTTGAGTGTGCTCTTCAACTTGCTGTGTTTCTGGGTCTCCACAACAGCAGCTGTCACTACTGTGTTACCTAGAGTTATCACAGGAAAAAGCACATTTGAAACATTTATTAAGTTTTTGGTTACAATGCTTTAAAATATTTCCATTTGAAGAAAGCACTTTCAGAATTCATAAATTTTCTAGGATTCTCATGGTCTTGGAAACAGTGTAGATGCTGTCAAACTCCCAGCTTGGTCCATTTTTAGATTTTTTTAGAACCAATATATGCACATAAACACAAACAAGCATAAACAAAACTCCTTACTGCTGGCTGGTCCAGTGGTTCCAGAGCCCTGGGACTCTTTGTTAGATACAGAGTCAGAGGAGGGGTCAGTGGTGAGTGGGGGGGCTGGAAGTGGAACAGCATCAGACTTTTCTGACAGGTTCTCACTCAAAGTCCTCAAGACCACCGTCATGTCATCCTGGCTGAGGATCAGCTGTTGGAAACACACACACAGAATCTGACAATACTATACTTAGGAAAACAGTTTGACTTGGATATATTCACCATAAGCCTCTACCTAATCTTGGGATCAGATATCAGAACAGACAAAAAAGGCACAAAGAGCTACAGATGTAAGCACAAAAGGTAGTCTATCACTAATAAAATAATAATGTAAACTAATCTGTAGGCCATTTAACAAACTTCAAACTAAATGAAAAACACATTAAATTAAATTAAATGCACAAATATAAATGTACGTAGTCCATAAAAAAACACTACATTTGATATAAATCTGTCTTTCCTTCTCATTCCAGCACTACTTACACTCATGGGCTTAAGGTGAGCAGCAATCTCTATGTCAGGTATGCTGTGGTACCAGTTGGAGGAAAGATTTCTTAGGATTTCCAAGTCCAGACTGACCGGCATCAACAGCTGGGTCTCTCCCTGAAAACCTTCATTCGTGTATGTGGTCCTGGGGACAACAGCAAAACACAAAAAATGAGAGAAGTTATCAAGAGAATACTCTATAAGACTATTATAATTCTAAATCAATAAAATAAATGTTTTATTTCTTTGCAAAAAACCTTCTTTCTGCAAGTAAACATTTAATCACAGTTTGCTGTTTAAACATGATTCCTAAAGCTGGCTGGTCTCTGACCTGTACATCTTCAGGTCAGTCAGTCTCACAGTCATTATATCCACAACAGGCGGGATCTTGGCATCACTTTTAAAGGGCTGCTTTGCAAAATGGTTCTTGACAGACAGCAGACCAAGGTCAGCTACAATGACATTGGAGGAAGAGGAGGACTGAGGCAGGAAGATGACGGGTGCATTGAAGTGGACGTTCAGAGCGATCCGAGTGCTCCGCTCTGCCAGCTCCTTCACACCTGATGCTGCCTTTTCTGCAGCCTGGACTGTCACCTCAGCCAGGGCCTCTTTAGCCTCCTGGAAGTTATTGATGAATGCCTGTGTAGGAAAAAAAAAAGATGGAAAAGTAGTAGGAGAGACTATAAGGGCTTAGGCTGGAATGCAGAAAAAAAAAAATCAGAGCAAGGGAAAATGTATACATTGCAACATTAGAAAAGTAAGGTTTAAGTGAGTTAGTTAAGTGATCACTCTGCCTCATAAAACTGACACATAAATGTGCATCTGGGGCTCTGCCATCATTATCCATCATGGGTGAACTGAATGGGACAAGCCCAACTATCAAAAGTCTTGGACTGTTATAGGGATGTGTCTTTCGTACCAGTATGGAGGAGAGAAACTTGTTGAGGAAGATGACCTGGATGCATCCCACAGTCAGTGTGACAGAGGTGTCAACTTCAGACATGTCCAGATAGGCGTCTCCTTCTGTTGCATCTGTATAGTTTACCATGCGGAAGGAAAACACTTCCTTATCCGCTATAGACACAGCCTAAGAAATGAATGAGAGATGAGACAGCAGAAATAAAATGAACAGAGCTGTACAGGAAACAGAATCATCAGACAGCTACTATTCTTATCCAGAGTGACTTGTGCTTAGTGGTCAACAAAGCAAGCGACAAAATATAAATACAGACTTAAAAACCCAAATTATGATTATTATAGAACAGAACAGAAGAGACAAGAGCACATACAGTGCAGGGCACTTGCTGATTATACCTCCTTGTAAAACGCATCTTTGTCGCAGTCTAGGATCACAATACTCTTCAGGTTGGCCAGAACCTCCATCTCCTTTTTCCTCATAAGAACTTCAGAAACAAGACCTGGATGGTTGAGAAAGTGAAAGTGAGAAAGCATTTCTCCACTTATCGGCCCAAGTGCAATGCGTGGAGGAACAAATCAGAAAGGTTGCGTCATAAGATCATGGTAAATAAAGAAGTGTAGGTGGCAAAAGGCTTGTTGCTGGGGGGGAACCAGTGGGTCAAAGTGGACAAGCAACACCATTTATGATTGATGAACAGTGACAACACAAGCAATATCCACCAAAAATACAATGGCAAGAGACTGAATTTAATATCTTCTGGGTCATGGAGCAGGAGATGTCACAACACCCCCATACCTTCAATACTAATCTCAGAGATCCTGGCTTTCTGTCCTCGAATGAAAACCTTCAGGCAGCGGAGGTCAGCTCTGATATGCAGATTCACCACATCTGCATACTTTGAACGCTTTGAACCTGGGGGGTGGGGAGGTGACGAGAAAGAAAAGAAGAAGAATGATGACTTTGGAATGTGAAATTTAATGAAACTCTGAAAGGGTTCATTAGATCCATTACTTTTTTTCCTGGTTACAGCAGCTTCCTCCTTCTTCTCTCCCTCCTTCTCTGGCTCTGGCTCTCCCTCGTCCTCCTCAGGAATGATGGGGAGCTCCTCCTGCACTCCCTCCTTCTTAGTGGATGGAGGAAGGAGGTTGTTGAGGAAGTTCATGGTGTTGAGTAGAGCCTCTGTATGGAGATGGACATCCAGGGATGAGAAGGTCACCTGATGAATGCAATGTCAAAATAAAAAAATGTTAGTAGAAAAGAATAATACAATGGCATTTTTGCTTTTATTTGCATCAAGTACGATTGATTTTGTTCTTATACCGTCAAGAACATAAAGATGGGTTTAGTTATAAATATGTAATTCCAACACAGCAGGAATATAATAACAAAGTATCCAAAATCTAATTACTAGTTAATAAGCATTTCCCTCACCTTGATGAGCTGCTCTGTATTGTTGTGTTGAGACTTGAACTCAGGACCAGTCTTATCAGCCTAGAAAAGACATACAATCCTCAATGAGAAAAACATTTACCAGCATTTGGATAATAACCATTCAAGATTTTGTGGAACTACTGTAAACAAATGGATCTGAATGGGGTCTATGTTATTGTATGGTATCACACATACTTTAATATACTCCAGGGTGAGCAGGTCAACCTCGGTGTTGTCTAGAGTGGTGATCAGCTGAACCTGCTTCTCTTCAGAATCTATACAAGAGGAGGACACAAGATAAATTAAAAACTGTAGCCAAGACTCGCATATTCTTATTAGAATAGTTTGTAATCACCAAATGTTAGGCAACATTTGAGAAATTAAGAATTTCTCCTGAACTGGCTGAAGCAAAAGTGAGGTTAACGCTGCAAGAGTTTACTGACCCATGTATTCAGGGCACTTGAGGCAGATCTCTCGTAGGTAGGTATTAGATGTCATGTCAAAGGTGCGCAGTTTCAGTTCGGTGCCCAAACCCTCTATGTCCAAGTGGAGAACTGTGACCTCCTGACCCCCAGACAGACGACACAACTGAACAGAAAACTAGATGAACGAAGAGGACACAGAGGAAGAGAACATAGAGGGAAAAAGGAAAAAGTAGATAAGAATAATGGGAAAGACAATGAGAAAATTAAAATGGCGTCAAAGTGTGTTTGTCACCTAATTCAACAAGACCTCTCTGTACCTCACTGATTTCAAACATCATCATGAAGTCAGTCATGTTCTTCTGAGGATCCTCCTTGATCAAACCTTGTCTTTTGCTTAAGTCTGCATAGCGCAGCGGCATGGGATTATCTGAGAAGAAGGCTCGATCACTGATTGGAGAGCTGGGAGCATCGTAGAACAAATCTTCCTCTGACCCTGAGGGGTGGCAAAAAACACCCACAATTTACCCATCTGTTATACAGTAGGTACACAGACAGGAAGTGTTACAAAGTATTTAGCGCGGTGATTACATATGTGTGGCAGCATGAGGGGTGCAACGCACGGAGGAATGTGGAGCGTGTCTTACCCAAGGAGGTGATGCTGATGGTCTCACATGACTCGAACATGAGTGAGGCGCGCTGGTCAGCTAAGTTCAGAGGTCTTCTGGGAGTGAGCTGTGGGGTGAATGACTGCTTTAGCTGAGAGGAAAGAACACCAAAGCATGAGCCATACCAGCAAAAAAAACATACGAATTTATTCAAATCTGACAGTTTTTTTTTTTATTAAAAGCACATTGAATTGATATTCATATTTATATCTCCATTCTCTAATTACAACAAAAACAATATATTTAAGTATGAGTAAAAAAAACTGCATTTTATTTTTCTTCCTAGATTTTGCACCAAACTGTTTTTTGTTATTTCCTCTAGGTAATTGATCTGCGCCACACAAAACGCGGACAGGGACCACATTTTGGCCCATCTAGGGACCATCCTGCTGTTCTTACCTTTGAAGTAGAAGATGGAGCAGTGCCGTGTGAAGCAGGTCTGCTCTCAGGCAGCGGGATACTTTCTACCAGCTCCAGAACACTTCGAAGTTTATCATCAGAAATACGAAGAGACAGCAGCGGAAGCTCTCCAGACATCTTATACCTGGAACACATATGCAAACATGGAAACACAAAGAAACACACACACAAACGTATGACCTTTTATTTAACTGTGCCTAATATCTTTAATCCTTACAATATGGGAAACAAAATAACTGGATGATTGGAAAAAAAACTACAAACGTACTTTGCCATGCGGGAGTCTTTGACAACCATCGCCCTGCTGAAAACAACTTTTAGATCCACTGGCTCTAGGATGTGGAGCGGTGACTGCTTCTGCTTACGGGCCATTTTCCAGTCGCCATCTATCACACACATAATATGGTTTGAGATAAAAAAGATATTTGTTGGAGGAATATATATGTATGGTCCTTCCCTCAACATCAGATATTTTCAAAGCTTTGTGACAGTATGTTCTGATGTCTATGTATTATTTTGCTAAGACAAAATAATAGCCAACAGGGTTACAAGAGTTAACTTTGACTTTCCAACAGTAACTTGAATAAATATATGTGACCTCTTAGTTTCTACAGAGTCTCAGTAAAGAACCTTTGACAGGTGCATGCTCTTGTGTATGTACCTGGTTTGCTGTAAAGGAACTGCAGGCTGCTAAGCTGTATGTCAAAGCTGTCGTATGCTCTGGACATGATGTCTTCAATTTTGCTGGAGCCTGCTGACAGCTGAGGCAGATTCTTCTTGCTTTGACTAGACATCTGAAAAGACAAACTTTTTTTTACCAATTAACAGTGTTTAATTTTGTAAATCAAATGAAGACTTTGGAAAATAACTCAAAAGGCTCATTGTCTTGTCATTTTGTTTTTCAATGTGTCTTCAGGGAAACCACAATCATTTATTTGTATTCCATGGTTACAAGTATGACCAGTTTAGGATTTTGACATAACTTTGTGTAGGTCGGATTTTCAGCCCAGTATCAAACTTTGCACTTTCTGACCTTGAAATGCCCAAGATCCAACAGTAGGATATTCTGAGTGCCGTTGTAGAAGCCAGTCTTTGGAATGATGACATAGGAGGCCATCAGGTTCACCTTCAGGTCAAGAATTTTCTGTGTTTCGATCACATACATTAGACCTAAAAAACAAAATGTCATTCACTTATCACTCGTAGTCAGAATGATGATGATAAAAACAAATAGATAAAGTTTAACATCAAGCACTACGATCAGAATCATCTTTGTAATATACTTGAAAATATTATCAGCAATAGACTGGATATTTAAATAGTTATGCTTTTTTAAATATCTATGGTTACTCAAGGCAGTGGGGAAAATAAACTGTTTTAGAAAGACGGTCAGCTTGGCTTTGTCCATTTTCTATATTTCCTACTTTGATAAAAACAGTCATGAAAAGAAAACTTACCTTATTCTAACTGCGCCCTCAGATTATGATCATATATCTATAATAAGCATTAATTTGGGTAATAGTTAAATTTTGTTAACACTGATACAGTGTTAACTTAAGAAAAAGCCAATGATGAAAAGTCTTTCAAATATTTGTCCCTAAATTGCAGTATGATATATTATCAATATCATATAGCCTTATTGAATGTACCCAAATGAGCTACAGTGAATCATGCCATTGTAAGAAAAAAAAAACACACTTGAAACTTCAGCTAAAAATCTCAGGAAATAATCAGTCTCAAGAAAACACCACCACAAACACCACAATCCAACTGAATCAACGGCTGAGACCTGCAGGCTGTGTGTAGGCACATGGAAAAATGAAAATTACCCAGTAAAAGCAAGGAGTGAGGAATGTAAACAATTGCCCATCACAGAGTTGAGACCAGGATTGAAGTCAACCCCTGACATACAGTAGCTGTTGGTACGTGTTTGTGTAACTGACCAGTGGCTGTGCGGTCTCTAAACTGCTCCAGTTTCATGAGGGTCACGTTGGTGAGCTCATCCAGCTGCAGGTCATCCGGAGGCATGAAGAACACCGACATGCTGTTCACTGTTATCTGCACAGACACACAAGCAAAGAACACATTTGATATGTGTAGCTTTCATGTATTTTTCATGCTCATACATGCACACTGACAAAGACCACTCACAGCATCATAGATGATTTCTAAGGGTTGTGATTTCACATGAAGCCGTTGGTTAGCACTCTCGTCCAGTGGGTTGGTCTCAAACAGGATGCTAAGCAGTGGGGTCCCTGCTCCTGTGGCTGCCTTCCTTGATGACAGCAGGGTTGGTGCAGGCCGGTTACTGGCCAAGCCTGTGACTTCGAACAAACTCAGCTGGGCTGTGACTCTGATAAAAAGAGGAAAAGAGACTAAATGTCAGTGACACCTATGCAGGATCATAAGATATATTATACATTTCGGGAACAAAAGGGACGCTTGTGCAGAATTTCTTTTCTTCAAATGAAAAACTTCCATTTTGAGACCAAAAAACTTTATGACAAACTTGATGGCTTGTGCTCCAGGTCTCTGTGTGAGTGTGGACTTGAGTTCTCCCACAGTCAGCCTGATGATCTCATTTTTGTCCTTGTTGTCTTTGATGGACACACACAACCTCTCCATGTAGAAATTGACCTTCATGTCCTCAAACTGTAATGGAATAACAACATAGTACATAATCAAATGATCAGATACCGTATTTGGAGACTGATCTTGGCATAGTTGTTTAAGTGGGAGGGAGAGCCAAACAGAATTGCATTATTAGTTGCCAGGTGGGTGTCAGGGAGGAAAGTGACTCACGTTCTTTGGCAGGTTGGGATTAGCAGCCGTCCCACTGTATCCAATGGCAGTGTGAAGTTTGGCTTTCTCAGCAGGGGTGAACAGCTGATCAAAACCTGGGACAGAGAGACAGGGCAAGAGGGTAAAAATGTAATAGAAATAATATGAGGAGCAGGACAAGCATTAACTAACACCACAAACTGTTACTACTGAAATATGCCAGAGCGCTTTTCTTTGGTCCTGTTTGCCACATGTGCATATTATCTTTCATTTATGTGCTTTGCTGTTTTTCTATATTCTTGTGTCCGTTTTCTACATCTTACCTCCACTCTTGACCTCGTTTTTTGGTGTATCAGCCTGTCCACCCCAGTTCCACATCCAGTTAATCCAACCCTGAGACTCCTCTTCCTCCATCTTCACCCCAGGACGGTAAATACACAGTCCTGCCTTGCTCGCCTGGGGAAGTAAGAAAAGACAGTTAAGAGCCCTAACTTTTTTTTTTACACTTTGAGAAACGCTCTGTTTTACCATGACACCGAGACTGATTCAAACATCTAAACTAATTGTACATAAAAATGTTTTCCATATGTTGGCAATTTACTTCTGTATTTTTAGTGGAGTATTAATGCTAAACTTATACAGTTTTCTCTATTCAGCTTGTGCTGGCCACCAATATTGATAAGCAATGTATTGTATGAGAAATATTGTGTAAAATTGCAAATGGCAAAGTATCGTACAGGAAAAACAAGCTCATGTAAGAATTTCTCACCAGCTGTAAAGTAAAAGGACTTAAGTGAGAAACAGTGCATGTATGACACTTCAGCCAAAACCTCAACCACTTGATGCAGCTGCACCTGTTACCATGGTCTGTTTTGTGCTAAGTCTTTTATCACTTTGGTCATATGGGGTATGTTATGTTGGTGGAGACACACAGGACATTCCTCAAAAAGGAACTGTACTTTATTTTTTCTTAAATCCATTGGCATGAATGGAAAAGCATTACATTGTTAATTGCTGTATCTGTGGAAAGTAGAATTCTGGAGAATTAAAGATTGAAAAGACATGAAACAGTAATTGCAATTTAGGCTACAGATACAGTACACAGTAAGTAGTAGTAGGTGAGCCAGAGCTTACCTCGACCTCAGCCTGCTGTCTGGCCAGTGTGATGTTAAAAATATCCAAGGTCTTCTCAGGCTCCTGAGAATAGATTAGACAAGTTGATTAGAGCTTTTAGCAGCTTCTTGCTACTCTGTGCAGAAATGCATCAATTACTACATGTCCATTATTAATCACATCAGGAAAAGATTATGCTCACAGAGCAGAGGA
Source organism: Gadopsis marmoratus (assembly GCA_036023855.1). Taxonomy (NCBI): domain Eukaryota; kingdom Metazoa; phylum Chordata; class Actinopteri; order Centrarchiformes; family Percichthyidae; genus Gadopsis; species Gadopsis marmoratus. The sequence goes on from JAVQJF010002928.1 coordinate 16,148, forward strand.
GAGACAGAGGAAAAGACCGTTAGATGTAATGTAATTCTCAGAAAATCATCATCAATCTCAAATGCATTTCAATCACTCCTTTTATAAGGTTGAGCACTGAATAAGTGGGTAAGTAATTATGACTAGAGAAAAGAGCATCACTGAAAGGATATTGAGATGGTTATATATTTTAATTAACTACTTGGATAATATATTGCATTTACATTTCATATAGGCAATGAATTATGGTCACCGTAGTGAAGTAGGCATTTGCATGCCCGTGTATAGTTGAGCAGAAACAGCAGGTCTGAACTTTAACATGCACTAGCAGTAATGTCCCAACAGAAAAACCTACTTTGGCCTCTGCACTCACAAGTCCTCATTTAAATGTTATTAAATTCAAATACACCTTGTTGGCATGACAGATACAGGATCTGTCAAAGCATTTGCAAACAATGAAATCAAACATATATAAAAGAAAATAATAGAGAATAATTTCTCACTTGCATTTATCCAGAACTTGGAAACATTGTAAGAAACATTTTAAGGATCTTAAGGTATAAAAGTGAGAAACTAGACATCTCCCAGTTAAGTTCAGTCCTGTCCCACCTCTAGTGCCTTGAGCAGCTTCTCGTTGGGTTTCTTGCTGGTGATTTTGGTCTTGTAGAGCTCTCTGTAGCATTTTACTGTCTGCCGGTGATGGTGAATGTGCTGCCATGACCACATGTGGAGTCGAGGCTTCACATCCACCTCCAGGATGCCTGTGATCACATAGTTCCACCTGAAATGTAGGAACATACAAGCATACAGTCAACTTCACAATCTGCAATATTAATTACCAACACATCCACGGGTGGTAAAACGTCACATGGCATATGGTCACATGGTATTTGAAATGTCAAACTGTATTGTGTTTTCTGACCATATGTGGGCATTCTTGTGAACGTGGACCACGGGTCTGTACTTCCTGTATGGCAGGTTACGTGACATCAAATCCACTGAGCCCAGCAGCTCCAAGATGCTAATGTACTGGAAAGAGATGAAGTCAACCATTACTCACTGGCAAAGAGTAGTGACAGAAGTGCAGTCATCATCACTGAGCAATGTCTTTAACTATTTACCCTTTCTTTGTTTGTCTTTATTTCTCTTTCTCACTCTTTTACCAAGGTTTTTCATAAACAGGTTTATACACAAAACACACACACACAAACCTACCTGGGGTCTGTTGAGTTCAATGGCCACCTCTCTGAGATTGACTATTAGGTCCACTTTGGGAGAGGAGAAGTCCACATCTGACCTGGGATTCATCCGCAGTTTAGCGTCCGCTGAGATAGGACGGAAAACTGTGGAAAAGCAACAAGGAATAGATTATTTAAAACAAATTGTGAACCATGCCTCAAAACAAAATCTGCTGAAAATCTGTTCAAATGTGTCAGTGGTGGTGGTGATTCACGCTGTGTGATTCACACATATTTTTCCAGGTACTGCAGTGTCAGTGCAAAACTCACATACCAAGTGCCAAAGCAAAATCCTGACTCATGCATGTCAAGTAACATGTGGCTTTAGGTGGGTGGGTGGCAGGTGGTCTAGACATATTTTTAAAATGAGCATATCAAATAACAGTATAAAAATGTGAGTCAGGTACTCACTGAAGTCATGGCTGACAGTTGGAGATTTGTGGATTTCCATGCTGCTCTGGAGACATCGCTATGAAAAGAAAAGATTTGACTTGTTCATTTACTCCTTTTCTTAACCTCTTAACATATTTCATTTCTTTTCGTTACTGCGTCAACAAAATGTCGAAGTAAACCATCACACCACCACGTTTTTAAACATTCTACCCATTGGGCCTTTTCTAGAAAGAGCCTCTATGAATGAAATGAATGGTGACGAAAATCTACATTGATCTCAGAAGCATTAGCAGAAACCTTTTTCCAATATTCCACCAAAAAATTGCAGCAAAGGATTTAAAGGTATAATGTGTAAGCAGAAAAGGGTATTTTATATTGTGACTCCATAACTTGAGACTGCCCACAATAATGAGGTTGTGTCTTCAGCCTCAAAACTGAGAATAAGACATGCCGTGGCTAAATTCAGGCTGGTGGAGACAAGGTATAACACATAGGGTGACTCACCAAGGCCTCATCTGCACTGTGATTGGAGAAGAGTATTGAGTTGACATTCCAGTAAGCAAACAAGTTGTCTAGTTGAACCAGCTGAGAAGAAGCAAAACATAGCAATCGGAGTTGCTCATAGTTAGATCATGAGGAAACAAAATTGCATCCAAGAACAACTGCTGACAAATCCATTTCACAGAACCGAACCAACTGGTTCCAACTATCAAAACTGTTTTAAAAAAATGTCACTTTACTTGAAGGGACAAACTAATAACATGAGGTAACAAAAACATGCAGGATACATTTGACATTTACAATGAAACATAAATGTATAGGAATTACAGGCGTAGATGACAGATTAAGTGGCTGAGTTTCTTACCTTGAAGAAAAGCTTTGAATTCTCATCCAAAAGACTGGGATTCCAGTTCTTATCAGCTGTCTGTGAAGTAAGCAGTGAGGTATGGGGGCCTTGATGAGATTACTTAAAATGTTGACATATAATTATGTTTCAGTTTGATGTATTAATTAATGATTAAAAAAACCTTAATTGCTGAATGTAATATAGGATATAATCTGAATGGAGGGACAAATTACAACACATTACCTGAAGACTGAGGTTTTTCAGCGACACTCCAAATGACAAAGGACAGTTTGGATTAGTGACCTGTGGAAAACACACGAGCGTTAAGATCTAAGCCCATAAACTGGTTAAGACTATATTTACTCTGCAGCATACTCTTGATCCCTGCATTTATCACTTACTGCTTACTTTACAAGCACACATTTGAGTGCATTTGAAGTTGAGTTATGCTATACATAAACCACAAAGGTAACTTATCTTGAATACTCACATCATCCTCATAGCGTACATGGATGTTAGAGATCTTGACCTGCAAGTTTTTGATGACCTGAGTGACAAGCTTCTCCACAAAGGTGTCCTGCTTTTCCAGATTAGGGTTCTCTGTCAAACACAAACAAATGTGATGAATATGAGACCTGATCTGGTCCTGCACCTTTCCTTAAGCTGTTTTAGGAACAAGAACCTCTTTCTCCAGGATAACAGGAATACCCCTCGTACAGGAATACCACGCATGCCCCTACAAACATTCAGTAATTGCATGTTCAAATTTGGCCTAATCTCTCGTTACTGCTGTTGAAATTCATAGTTAAACTTCATTATAAATCTTTCTATCATTGCTTTTAAATACATCATCTCACCATAAGTTGCCGTCATCTTTTACTTTTTATTATTTGTTATCCACTCTTCATTACTTATTTTAAGGTTCCCCAAAAACACATTCAACACATGTTTTTCCATTCAATCAAAAGCTCATAGCTGAAAATTAATTGATAGTTATTGTAAATAATCAGTGAGTGAGAATGAGAACAAGACTAATAATTAGACTGAATTACATATTCCTTTCTGATTAACTACACCATTCTTGATCAAGATTTGTCATGAGACATTAAATCATTCCATTTTTTCAGATGTTATTAAGCAGTAAAAACATGTTTAGATCAAAAGGACATTGGACTCAATTAATCTTACAATGCAGTGTGAGTACTGCACCTACATGCTACTGCAATGCTGATGCTGAAATATCATTCAGTCCTACCTGACAGACTAATTTGAATTTGTTCTCTCAAAATTTGAATGCTTTGAAAGAAGATAGTCTTTATACTTGTATAGTAAATAGCATTTAAACAAGTGCATGAGTCCAGTATCAAGGAACACAGGAATTTTTTTTTATCTTATTGCAAATATCTATAGTTCTAGTGAAAATAGCTGTTCTGAGAAAATAAGACACAGCACTGTCTATCACTAGAGGACCTAAAAACTGTTAGCTTGTGTTCTATTCCTACAGATCTCTTAGTATTCAGTACGATACACATGCTGGCAACAGGCTCACACAACAGAGCTGAGGTCAGTGCATTTAAGCTCAGCAGTGCTAAACCACAGAAAAGTGTAAAAACTGCTGGCTGCCCCCAAAAACAACACAGGAACTCACAAACAGACAAGCCACGACCGCACGGCTTCAAATCTCTGTTCCTGCTACATTGATGCATCTACACACAACCTTGTTTTTAGTCTCTGCGGCTACTCATTTGGCTACCCAACCCAACAGTGACACTGCCCATTCCCTCTTACAGCTCGGCCACTCACTCACTCAAAGACACAAAAATCAAAGCTGAACCCTGACCATGCTCGGCAGCCTTCTGCTTTGTCTCCTCTATCCGCTGTAGCTCCCTCTGACGAGCCTCCTGTAGCTGCTTCTCCTCCTTTAGTGCGTCATACTTTATACCTGGAAAGAAATCGGGTCAATAAAATGATTATTTGTCTGCACATCTCTGAAAACAATTAAATATGCAGAAGGTTAAGCTTGAGTTTCCTGTTTGTCCTGACAAGTACTATAGGGTCATGAATACCTGAGAGACTTCCTTTGTCTGAGTTGTGTCTGCTAATCATATGGGTTATTCGTTAGACTGAACTTGATATTACTGATATTTTAAATGCTTTAGGATGTTTTCCTCCCCACTACAATACAATAAAATACAAAGATACGTTTCTATGTATTCAAAACATCAATCGTGTAAAATGAGCAGCATAATCATCGTACCACTGATATGCAGAAGGCTAATATGCCTCAATCACTGTGCGCGTCTACAGAAATGGTGGGAATCGACAGTATACATGTATGCAATGTCTGTGGGGAGTACTCAAGTCTCGTATTTTTGGTGTTTAGCTGCACACAGATAGATGGTAATCTTACTTGCTGAAGGGACTATAAGCAGAAAGACACCATCCAGTGTCGCTTCTACCGACTGGGTGTAGAGCTTCTTCCATGGAATCTTTAGCTCCAGCCGTCCTGTTAGCAGAAACACAAAAAGTATGAAAATCTTCTGCAAAGGAAAGGGGGCAGATGGGGAGAGTAACTACGCTCTCACCTATATGACCAGCTCTCACTTTGAATGGAATGTCTAGTTGACTCTGCAACAAAAGAACAGCAGATTATTGCAACACATATTCCTCATGGGTGCCAGAATCTACCGACACATTTGTTTGCAACTTACCAAGGCATTTTCCTTTATTTCAAGATTTGTAAGAACAGCATCCCCTGTGATGACAGGAATGTTTGTTTACTGATTGTTACCATGTACATTCTGATAAGCCAAATAGGTTAGCATTGTGTTACGAGGCTCTGAAACCGCTCTGCTAATCCTTTCTTTTGCCCAGAAAGTGTACAGGGCTGAGAGGATCATACTTTCTGGTTAGGGCTGGTAAAAAGGACTCCGAATGAAACACAATAGTGAGTCATAACCTGGCTGTGTGAAAGGGTGTGACCCCGAACTGCTAGCTTCTCTGAAACTCCCATTAATGCACTGAGCAAACAGCCTCGCAGTAACGTCAGCACACGTGGTTCGTTAACCATAATGTAATTGTAGCATTCAGTAGTTAACTATGCTAAATGATCGTTCGATAAACTACGATTTGGCTGCACTATCATGCACATACCGGACAGCTAATCTAGATTTTGGGACAGATAAACCGACACTTGACAGCTGAGGGAGCCTCTCGCGCACACACACACGCACACGACTGTTGGCGAACGTCGGTTAGCATTAGCTAGCTCGCTTGGAGCGACAAAATGGCAAACACAAGTTCAGTTACCTCCCCATATGCCAAGCTTTAGCTGCGAGCTGTCAAGGTTGACAACGTAGTCCCCTAAAAAACGGTTGAGGACATCTACCACCACGCTTTCTAAGACCATTTTGGCGTATCTTTCATCTATCTGTCACCATGTTTACATTCTTCAAAGTCGCTCGCCTGAACGTCAGATTAGGACGTCCTGCGTGGGGCGGTGCTCTGACGTCATGCCGTACCTGAGCCGCTCACGCAACTCTGTGAAACTGAAGGAACGTTAGTGTCCTTATGTGGGCTTTCTATGGAAAGATTTTACGAATTGCATAACTGATAATATAGACGCTTGTCTTTAATATTTATATTGGCCAATACCATATCCACAAATTCAAAACTTTAATTTTTATGATTCATTGATGAAATCAAACAGCACATTGACACAATTTACAAACACTGCGTAAGCTCTTACATGAAATTGAATGTGCTCTTTTTACGCGCTTTCATGTAACGACATTCTTCTGTTTAGTTAAGAGAGTAAGTGGGTAAGTAAGAAATGTAAGTAAACAGAAGCTATTTTAATAGCACTTTTCAAACCATTAGGCCTACTTACTGTAAAAGGTGCTTTACAGAAGGAAAGGAACAGAAAATCAGGAAACAAAAAAGAATTATGAGATCAAGTTATCAAGACAAGAGAACAGCCAAAACAAACAAGTTTTAAACTTTTTTTAAACATGTTGCTACTCTGATACATTGCAGGAGGCAAGGCACAATAACAGCAGCGTTCTGGGCCAGACAAGAGCAGACCTGGGAATATAGTAGTTTAAAATAAGTATTACAAAAACAATATAAGGTACTGAAGAAAGCATATCTGCATCAAACACTTTGAATTTTAATATCAAAACAGAATTACACTGAAGAAAACATTAGAATCCCAAAAGTAAAGTAAAAAGTAAACCTGCATTAATTTATTTTCATTTGTTTGTTTTTTTTGTCATTTGCATTCAGCAGAAGATCACGTTATAACGGTGTTATGGTTAACGTGTTCATTATTAATATAAGAATATTGAATATTGAGCAGCTTTAAGTACTAGCAAGTTGTAGACCAATAGTATATATATATATATATATATATATACATATACGTGTGTGTGTGTGCGTGCATGTGTGTATGTACCAATAGTAAAGATATTTATCATTTTAACTTAGCGGGTGACTGTAAATTCTGTAAATGCTATATATAATTAACTTGAATTATTCCATGTAAATGCCATTTCATCACTTTTTTGCTTCGGGTTATTCCTCTGCCCATTTTGAAGAGGGAGTAACTGAGACAGTGGTTTGCTGATCACTCCTATCACTGTCCCTCTTCTCAATGTTCCAGCTGCAGGTTTACCCACCACTTTTAACCTGAGATGCAGTTCCAGCAGATCATCTTTACTGAGCTCTGTAAAGAAGAAATCTTCATTATACGCAGAGCTGCAGCAGTTCTGGATGGTGGTGCTCTCCTGTTGCTGCAGCCTCCCTGGGGTCAGACACAGATTCACTACAGTGTTCAGGGTTCGTCGGTCAGTATCATCCCACAGGCCTTCCACAGACACCACACGGACTCTGACTGTGGAAAGGGATGAGAACGTGTTGGTGGAGAATGTGGTGTGCTCAGCAAAGAGGCGCACTTGACCACGGCCCTGCAAAGGGAGGATGTGCTCATGCTGAAGTCTCTCCTGGCGCTGCAGAACATCCAGTGGGAAGAGGACAGGTGGGGCTAAAGTGAGCGAGCATCCCTCTAAGCCTCTAGGGCTACTGGGAGAGGTTGTTAAACTTAACCCCCCTCTCTTCCACCTCTCTTTATCCTCCCTGCTGTCAGATAACGAAGGGCAGGATGTTGCTCCTTTAAGACGGCCGCTGCCTGATGGGATGTATAGGGAGGATTTTGCACTATAAGAGGAAATGAGGGGAGAGGACTCACTGGAAGAAGGCGTTTCACTTTCTGTGCTTCCTGTCTCTGTCAGGCTCTTACATAAAAAATGAGGGAGTAACCCAGATAAAGTTTTCTTGGGCACTTTTGTCTCCTCTGCCAGCCTGGGTGCTGGAGTAACAATGCTTCTATCAAACATGTAAACAGGGCGCTTTGAGTGGAACAAAGACTCTTTCCTTCGAGTGTTAGGGCTCTCATATATCCCAGCCAGGCCATACCCCTCTGCAGAGAATGGCAAAGGTTTCTTTGTAGCCTTCCAAGCCACTGATGCATCACCATTCTTCGTCTTCACATCCTTTGACTTTACATGTGCAGTGTTTGAAGAAGGGCTGCTCTTGGGTATCTGGTTCTGACCCTGCAGGTAAGGTACCGTTTTCTCAGCTTCCAGCAGCAGGCTTGTTTTGAGAAGCCTTGGGGGCAGGCAGAACTCCGGGATCTTGTCTGGGGTGAGGATGTTGTTGTGCAGATTGTTAGAGAGATTGACCTTAGAAGAGAGAAGGATATCCTCCTCACTCTTCCCCATGTAACGACTCAGCTCTAGAGGAATACTCTCCATGCTCTCCCTGATCTTCCCAAGGACCCACATAGCTATTTTCTGATGACGCGAGTATAAAGTCTTTGCACACAAATCCAAAATGTTTTCCTTTGGATTATAAAAAATACAATTTAGATGAATGAGGCAAACAATGCATGAAACAGAACACACTTTTAAGAACTAGAAAAAGAGAAAGTGTACTTCAAATGGTGAAATGACAAATATTTTCTTCTCACCCGCTGAGATCTTGATGTGTCCACCTCTGAAAGATAGATCTGTATGAGTGTGACGGATGTGCCAGTGACAGATTTTAAAGGTGAGTGCAAGGCTCTGCATCACTTGTCTGCCGCCCCTGCCTGCGTCAGAAAACCGGCTGTACACGTACATACACACAACAACAGCACACATTATGGACACATTGTACCGACTCACTCAGTGTCTGCTGGAGACTGGGTGGGTGGCAATCAGATTCAGGTGCATCTGTGTGCATTTAGTTGTGCTATGATGGTGTGATGTCAGCTTGTAAGTAAGTTGAAACAATTTACAACACTGAAATGTGCCCTTTTATTGTACTGTAAATGAAGGAAGCCATATTCACAAAGAACTAAATGTGATGCTCTAAATTTCACTTTAACATACAGTCAATGTTAAAGTGAGGACAACTGTATTTCTAAGGCTGACTGAACTGAACAATAGTAAAGTGTTCAATAGAATGACATTCAGATTAAAACACATAACAAAACATTGAAGTGTGTGTTGTTGGGGTCATGATGATGTAAGTATAATCTGCTTTTGAGAGAGCTGACCTCTTGTTCAAAGACAATTCAAAGACAGGAGCGCTGCAGGCCTACAGAGACCACCCACCACCTCAAAGAACCACTGACCTTTAAATAGCTGGCAGAGCAGACACACAACTGACCAGATGTGTAGTAGGCAGCTCTGGGTCATATGTATTCTTAATCTCAATTAAATGCTGTTTTAAATGAGTGAAATAATGGTAATAATTAATAATAATGGTCTTTTTTATAGGTTCAAACATGTCAGATGTACTTGTACATGCAGACATGGCTCCTCTACACTCACCTGAAGGAAAGCTTTTTGGTTGTGGTCACTGTACCTTTGACTGCCTTTAATGATTTTAATTCCCTTCTAACAGTAAATGCCAATTAAGCATATGAATTAGTGAACATAGATGGTGTTCTGTATATGTGTATGTCATTCACTCACATTTCCAAATGATCCCCGTTTCTGCCTTTTTAATGGCACTGATGGATCTTATCACGGAATCCCCACATATTTAAATCAAAGATTTTTACATTTAATAACACACAAGTGACTTGTTCCCTCACCCTCTCTGCCATGATATGACCGTCCTCCCCCTAGTTAATGTCCACATTTTGAATGGAATTGAATTATGATAATGTGTTTCTAATAATACGTCCCACATTCATTCTGTGATTTCCATTCAATCCAAGCTTTTGTCTAGATCATATTAACCTTTTCCTCTTCATGCCTCTCTGGAAATGTATCAACAAATGCATAAGGCGGTGTCATTTATATCTAAGAACCTATCGTCTGAAGTTGTTGGTGTGATTTTTCATGTTATCAAACAGTTGCGTCTTGTACTCTTTACACAGAGGAGGCCATGTTGCCAAACTGGAAGACCCTTTGAACAATGTGAGATCTTCAACCACAAGAGGGCGTACACGGATCAGATTTACTGTCTGGCAACCTCAAACTTCTGTTTCTCTGGATTAATACATCATCATGATATAGTTAATATTTTTGTATAGCATTATTAGCATTATAATATCTATAAAAGATATTACAAAAGAAATGGAAATCCAAGAGTTAGTGAAATTAGTTTAGTAAGTTAGTAAGACCACAGACATGCACACACACAAAAACATGCTGACACTCAAGACACCTGTCCCTTGCTTCATTAAAATGATCCTCTCTTATTGTTCTAATTAAACAATAAGTAAATGAGAAACAACATCCATGACCGTGTGCCTGCCTCCTTACATGCAGTGTGTGTGTGTGTGTGTGTGTGTGTTTGTGTGTGCATGTGTGTGTGTGTGTGTGTGTGTGTGTGTGTGTGACAGGAAATGAATATGAAGATGATGGATACATTCGGGAGGAGTCAGGGCCTCCCAGGGGTCAGGAGGCTTTTTGTGGTAGTGAAGATCGACTTTATTACACCAATAAAAACTCAGAGTGCTCTCTGTAATGGAGAGATAAATGATTGGGAGTCAGAGGAGGACCTTGCCTTTAACTGTTGTCATAGCTGCAATTAACGCTAAGAAGAGTACAGTGCATTGTTACCAAATGCTCTTCTGCTGTCGAGTGCATTAGTGTTAAAGCCTTTTTGTTCTGGATATCTACATTTTTTAAATAATAATTCATTATATTATTTATCCAATATAACCATTGTGTTTTACTCAGCCTAACTTGCATTGCAAAGATGTTTGTGGGACACAAACTTAGGATCTTAGATCTGTAATTTCGTCTTCACAATACTTTCTATCAGTTGAAGAGTAGGGAATCTGTGTGAAGTGCCCTGTAATTTAACACGTCACTATAGAGCTACATTCAATTTCAAACAAACAATTTCTCATAACCGCAAACAATTTCCCTCTATCATTCTATACACATAAGCGAAACAAAGCTGTACTTCCCAGTGCGTTACCCAAAGCAAGATTAAAGGCCTTACACATAGACTTTGATGCATCATGAAAACGCTTATTCAAACCCAAACTTACAGTCCAAGCTTTTTTTCCTTTATTTAGAGATACCACACATGAGCAGGCCAACTGACTTGTGGCTATTGCTTAATGTTGGCTGCTGCAGGGATGAACCAGCAGTTTGTGGTTTTCATCTGAGAGTTAAACCAATAAGCACCCAAAGCAAAACAGCCACTTAGGTCGAAACCACACTTCACCTCTGCATTCATGTAAATTATAATTGATGTGTTACATCCCTCTACCCACTGGAGGCTGTAACTTCATCCCGCTAACCTGCCTAGAGCTAAAAGTGACCTTTTAACCTTCCTTCATCACAAAGAATGTACAATGGAAACTTTGACTCTGTTTTCATGGACGTTTCTTTCAAACCTGCTCAGTAAGAGGAATTTATCCAAAGTGTTTGTGGTGATTAATTTTCAGTGTATTGAATGTGACATGAAAGACCTCTGGTGCCTCATCAAAGATCAGTCAAACAAGTCTTTGTTGATTTTGTGTGATTATTCTTTATTTAAAGAATCTCTAGCTCCAATTTCAAAAGATAAATCAGTTTCATACTTTCTGTCTATGCTGCTAAATTGTCAGCCATTTGAAACTCTCCTAATGATTTATTCAATAACCTTTTTGCAAGTTGATGGGTGAAGCCTTACACCCATATTGTGAAAGCATGTACCTACAGTAATGAAGGCACAATAAAATAATCACGCATCATGTAAAGTGAGCATTAAATTAGCATACATTCTTTCGTGCAATGTCTTCAAAGGTATGGTTTACAAGTAAGACAGGTAACAATGCACTTAACTAAGTTTCCAAATTCATTCATGTCCGTACAGAGTAAGATATGTGGAATAAACTGAGTTAGTGCGTTAGTAGCTAAAACAAACAAGAGTAAGCACACGCAACAAAACTGAAAGAAATCAACTTTGTAACACACAAATTATTTTTTAACCTGTGTACCCAGAGAAAATGTTGTTACCCAGTTCAATACGGAGGGAGGACAAGAGAATGACACTGAACACATTTTTCAAAATGATTTTCATTACAGTAGATATAATTTGAGACCTATATTTGTATACAACATTAACAAACAGTTAGTAAAATTTAAACTTAACATGTAACTTTAAAGTATATGTATAATTTAAAGTATTTCAACTGTTTTAATTAGGTACATTAAAAATTAACATTGTAAATCCCTAGATTACACATAGGCTTTCAGAAATGTGTCAGAACAATCAATAATTTTGTCAGCATGATTTGCTCAATTAGAGCTCTAAAAGAAAAAGTCTGATTGCATTTTGCACACATTTTCACGCTGCGCCTTCATGTAACCAAACACCTCCAGCCTAGATCCAAGGCAGTTTTAGTAAGTCAAACCTTTGTTATAAGGGTTTTTCTGTAACACTGCCAATTATTATGTTTTGACATTGTGTGATGAAATTTAAAATTCCAAGTGCAAACTCTGAGCAGTGGAAGGGCTGATGATACACTTTGCTAATTTCCATTTCACTTTAATCTCTATTATTGAGGAGTCAAGTGAGCCTATATGGCCACTCATTCTCTTGCACAGCACTTAACCTCTTATAAAATTGCTGAAGTTTTTTTGGCCAGAGTACTTCTTTGTCTGAACTCCTAAGAAAAAGTGGGGAAGTCGGAGAGAGGAGAAACAGTGGGAAGGAGGCCAGAATGGGTGAACCATTGACCTGTTTTGAATCGATGATAAAATGCAATAATGGCTAATAAGGTGTAATAATTTGAGCCAATAAAGATAGATGGCAGATTGAAGATAATATGAGCTGCGTCAGAAGACCTTACTTTGAGGACAGTGCAGAGACAATACACTTCACCCAGAGGGGGGCAGATAAAATTTGACCCCTGCTCAGTGAATCATTGTCCAGTTATTAACGAGAAAGAGAGAGGCAGAGAGAGGGAGTGAGACTGCCAGAGAGAAATGCATGAAGGATGGTAAGAGAAGAGGGGAAACAGTTTTGGAGAATAGGTGGAACAGGAATGAGGATGAGAGAAAAAACATTCAGAGACAGTAACATGCGCTTTGGCTGGGAGGATCAGGTGAGCTGCACTTTAAGACACAGCAGAGTGTCAGAGAAGACTGAACGAATACACAGAGTAATAGAGAGAGAGAGAGAGAAGAAGACGGTAAAAAAGTGAAATTGAAGAAAGAGAATGGGATCTAGAAAAGACAGAGAAGAAGAGTTATAGTTATGTGCGGTGGTCCAGAGTGACCTGTCGTTGGGACGCTCTCCCCTGACAGCTTCTCTCTGTCTCCAGGCCTGATGCCAAAATGCTAATTCCCCTTCGATGGCATTTTCATTCGCTGACGCTGACTCCCGTCGACACGTGCCAGATGACTGTCCCCCCGTACCACTACTAAAGATCACGGCAGTGAATATGGCCAGGCTACCATTACCAAGATAAGAGCAGAGGTAGCCGTATGCTTGCAGTGAATCACACACACTGTTAAAATAAGTTATCACATGTGCCACAACTGTACCATACTACAGTAAAACAAAGTGAAAAAGCAGCAATCGCCCATCCCTCATTACCATCCATCACTGAGGTGCCATTGAGCAAGGCCGTGAACCCCGAACTGCTCCATTGGGTCTGCTCAGTGGCCTGCTGATCCTGGGCAGCTTCCAAGTGTCAACTGCGTAAGTGTGACTCGGGTGTTCCTTGAAAAGAGACCATTTGCTAGGAAAAGTGATATAGTATCTAACTGATGAAATAGGTGCTAGAAATTCCAGTTGTGGGTTTTGGGATTGAAGGACTAAATATATGGGGTCATTTAATGTGTTTTAGAGAAACTTAAATTACAAAATTACACAATTTCAATTTAGGTTGATTCTTTGCTCTAATTGATGACAGCAGCACAGGAAGTACAGATTTTCTAAGAGAGTAGATTTGAAGATGCAATTAAAATTAAGTTATCACTCAGAACTGTCAGCGACCAGTCATCATTTTTTGCGTTGTGAGAAAGAAGATGCTCTCATTAGCCGGCCAATGAACGCTCCCACTACTGCGAAGTAGGTTGGACCTTTAATGTTCAGAGTGGCACATTGCACATCTTTAAATTACACATACTAATTAAAGCTGTGGATGAAGCTGAATTTGGTATTTGTTAATTTGTTAAACAAATTATTTATGAGATGGAATATTATTCATAGACACATGAGCAAATTGATTAACAAAGAGTAAAGTTTCAAAATCCAAAGCCATTTAAATGTTAATAACTTATTGATCATTTAAAGACAGAATAATATTACTATTAATTAGCACATTTAATTGTCATTGAGTAACTCTTTTGTTAATTTCTCTTAAAGGCCTTGTTTAAATGTTAATTTGGTGAATTTGAAGTATCAGAACCTCTGAATTGTATAATATGTCTATGTATTAACCAACTGATTACAGATAACGAGTGGGAAAAGTCTGTAATTATTACACAGGCACAGTTCAGCCTCCATAAGGCTGAAGACATGAGGTAATTTGCAGCAGCAGGTGAAAGAAGGAGCGATGTGTGAAACATTATGGATCTATGCACATGGATTATTTTACATGTAAATTTAAACATGCAATATACAATATATATTAATGTAATAGACAAACAGACAACTTCATTTTAGTTAATCTGATTCCAAAATGGGGAGGTCACGAGTTCTATTGAAAATATGGTGTGTATGTTCTTGTACGAAAAGAAAAGGCGAAAAGAAAAGAACACTCGAGTGCTTTAAGCTTCCTTCCCGATTAAAACAAAATTAGACAGCCGGTCTATGTGAATGTGAATCACTAGACTGAAATTTCATATTGTATTTATTGTCTCTTTCAATTCAATTTACATAATTTGGTTATGATTTATTTTTGTATAATTAGGCAGTTTAGCCATTGTCTCTGTTAAGACTCTGTGTGTTTCAAGGTCCTCATGTACAGATCTCCTCAGACTGCATTAGCAGGTCAGCAGTCATCCTGTAATCTGGGAGAAATTTGGAGCAGGAAGAAACCTCTTAAGAATATTACAGTTTCATTAGTTCTGTAAGAGGGTATGAAGCCCTAATGACCTTGTATAGCTGTACGTCTCACGCTCTCACTGTCCTTTCTTTCTTTTTCTTCTTTCCTCATTTGTAGTCTTTCTCTTTGTCACACTCTTACTTTATATGTTTTCCTCCCCCTTCTGTTGTTGTTTCTCATGATTGTGGCTAGAAAAGTGAGGAACCCTGAGCCAATTTCCAGTAGTGAGGGTTTTTCTAATGCGCTCCCTTCACTGTATTCTGATTCTGCAAATTATGAAACAATTTCATGCGCTTCAACTTTTAATAATGAGAGTTTATGAAGCGAATTTGTTAGACAGATTTCTTCTCCTTGAAATTTTTTTTGACTATGTTAATAGATGCTCTAATGTAGTTTTATGCCTCCATGTATTGTTGAAATGGCTCCACTGATATTTTTAATTGTCATCCATGCTGTGACTGAACAAGGAATCCTTGTATGGCAATTATAGGTTTAAAGAAATTAGAACAAATTTCTGTTATCTGATCTTGCCAATACATTGAATAAAAGACGGAAACAAAGAATAATATTTCAGGTTGTTCGTGTTCATGTTCGTGCGTGTGAATGTGTATGTGTGCCAGTCTGCTTGAGTTAGTGCGAACAGCAGATCGGATCAATGAATTAAGCTGCTCATTATGATGGCCTGCTCTTGCTGGTCATTAAGAAAAACGCATGTAGAATTTGCCACCCTGGCCCCTATGAAGTGTGGGTAATTACCACTAATGTATCATCGTCTATTCAAGACCGTAACATTTCGTTTCTGGGGGCTGACAGGGAAACACCTCTGACCTAAATGTTTTATTCATTTATAAGACTTCTATTAATCATTTTAAACTCATATTTCACATGATGAACAATTTTTCCATGAATAAAGAGTTCTCTCATATTAATGTCTCGTACACTATTATCAGCACTAACAGTTTTCATATGGTGAACTATTATATTTGTGTTGTTTACGTGAAATACCACCATATCACTTCCCCGCATTGTTGTAATGGATGCAAGATTCAGACTCAGCTTGTTAGGATACCAAAACCAACTTACATACAGACTAGTTTTACAGGCCGGTGCACAGACTACTAAGTTACTGAACTTTGTCCTTGTCATGAGTCATCAATGTTTTCAGTCTAGTGAGTTAGTTTTGAAACTAATTTTAAATAGCCTTTGCTTCTGCCTCAGTCTTTGGGAGCATTGTGTTGCATTAGAACACATTCTAATATAAGCTTCAGTTATTACATTAAGAGATTTTACATATTTGGAGGAGAGACGCCAGTCAATCATCTGATAGAGAGCCTTCATCTTTCTACAATTTTGAAATAGTCCACGTTATTTTAAATTGAACCCCGTCATTATTTTAAGAAGAAATTGGTTGCGTATGTAGAGCCAGAGAACAGCCAGTGTAACTGCTTCATAGCAATCCAACACTTGGAGGTTTCTGTCATTTTCATTTTGCTGTGAGACAACCCGAAACAACCCTCTGTACTTTTTAATTTATTTACCGTAATTTACTCAAAGATGTTTATGGTTTAATGACATTCAGGTCCTGACTCAAATTCATTGTAAAAAACATAAATCTGGCGCATCCCAAACAAATTCCTGATAAGCTTTTATCTCAAAGTGAAGAGAAGCGCCGGCTTATTTCTTCTGAGTAAAGAAATGAATGTGATTATTTTGTAAAGGAATTAATCAATAATATCTGATGATTACCTTTGAGTTGGATTGTTTTGTTAAAACACAAAATCAAAAGGTTGTCCACAATGTCTGGGGGATGGTACAAATAACTTTGCTGCTGTTTTTCCTAAGAATTACTTTCAATCCAACAATTTTGTAGAAACACATTGATACCTAGATTATTTTTCTATCAACATATCAAAGATGACATGTTTAAGTGAACGCACCACAGAAACACACAACCACATACAGGCTGAGATCGAACATGGTAATGCTGCATTCATGCCTACCAAAATAAGAGCATGTAAGACTTATATCTCTATTTTCCAACTTGCTCCAGAGACTTGTACTGAAAATCATTTAACATATGCTTTTAAATGCTTTGGCACAACCAGCACAGTGTCTACCCTTAAAAAAAATAAACTGCACATATACCTCCTATTAGACTGTGCATAAACACATGTGCACATTAGGAGACATCATGTGATATTATGATTCCAGAGGCATCTAACTACGGTGTTGTGAGGACAGAGGATCATGGAGGGTAATAATGGCTGCATTATTACTCCCCTTATTGTGTCTTAATTAGTGGCATTTAATTATACACTAATGCAGTGAGGGCTATTAAAGACATTGAGCCCTGCTGATCAGGGAATTAAAGCAGCACGCACACACACACCTACAGGCAGAGGCACACACTTATCACATAGACACTCTTGTCATGCCATTGAAATTTCAGTTCCCTTTAACTAGGAATCACAGACACCCTGCAGTGAAAGTGTGTGTGAAAAATAAATGTGTGCCTGTAGATGAGAGAAGGTAATACATAAGAAGAGACAACCTTAGGAAATCTAAGTGCAGGAAAACTAGAGAGCCAGCAAAAAAAAAAATTAAAAGAAGTTCATAGAAAACAGGGTAAAATAAGAAGATTAGGGTGAGGAAGAAAAAGATATGGGCAATCACTATTATGTGTATTCTGCTCGTTAGCAATGACACCCAAATAGGTTTTAATTCTTCACTCCCACGCCTCTCCTCCGCTGGTGCATCTCAATTATTTGTTCAGAGGCTGGTGTGACAATAGTGTCGGCTGTGGGAGCCTTTGGGATGCTAAACAGGGCACAGGAGGCTGAATATAAGTCATTTTCAGTGGGCTGGACATGGCGCTTTGTGCTATTGCAGAGGAGAAGCTTCAAAGCTACGTTTCAAGACAGCAAACAAAAGAGCAAATCTTGATCCGATCGACCTGCCTGCTTTTGAAGTTGTAGAGCTGCAGCCCAGAGTGTCGGCTGCTCGTATATGTCTTATGAAGATCATACACACCTCTCCTGGATACAACATGCATCAGCGTATATGAACATTCCAGATGTGATTGATGTCATGATGAATGTATGCACATACTGATGATTTATGGGTGATGATAACATGACTTCAACCTAAACATCTCTGAGAGCAAAGTTTGGCTCAGGCAAAGTTTTTTTTTTTTTTTACAATTATTTTTTCCCCTCATCTGCATCTCTTGAATTTGGGGAACTCGCATTTTATATTGAAATGATGAATTTGAGAAAGTACAACTTTTACGCCATGCCTCTGCTGAATTGTTTAATATGCAATATACAAACAATAAAGTCAGGTGTTCAACAGGGGTTCTTCCACTTGGTTGATTTTGTTTGGGTGAGTTGTAAAAGCTCAAATGACTTTCATGTCATCATGTTTTCAGTCAGTAAATGATCTCTGGTTTCACTTGTATCATTATCCCTGTATGTTCCCTTTAAAGTTGCAGCCAAAATGGAACTTAAATTAAAAATGTAAATCTTTAAAGGGGGTCTCAATTACATATGTTGCATTTGAAAAGTGCTGGTATGAAATAAGGGAAATAAACTAAGTCATTCATAGAGCAACTGGTGGCAAGTATGTACAGTAACCTGTGCTGTCATAAATTCCTGTTGTAGGTGGTGATGTGAGCACTATTTATTTCAATATTCAGTAATTGTGTGTAAAGAGGAAATTATTGCACACGCTAAAATCCGGAGTTGTAAAAGTCGGAATGCTCTTGAAATGGTGTGATTTCTAGCCTCAGATTAACTTCATCTCACGGTCATTTACACGTTATATTTAAAATAATGCCGGAGTCCAATGGAATGTGTCTTTTGTTGTCCTTCGGCTGTGGTGTGCAAACAGTGATCCGCGAGCAACGTGTGGTAATTAAAACGAGTAAAAAACTGCGAGACCAAAGAAGATGCGGTGTTTAAGTTCTTTATAAATATCCTCAGATAAATAGTGTTATAATACAAGCATAACATTTTCAATGCACCGCTAAGTAAGACACAAAAAAAGTGCAACAGGCCCAATTGAAAAAAACACGAAGGCCTATTTGTCTTTAGCCAATTAGGCCTGCCATAGCTTGAAATGAAATAAATAGAATAAGAGCAAAAAAATATAAACAGAGTTGTTGGTTTGCCTTTGGAAAGAATTGTTTGTCTCCTAAATCAAAGCTTTCTTTGGGATTAGCGTATCTACTAGTCTGATTGTATTTATCAGTGCCACATTACAGTATGTGGTAAATGCCCTCACAAATTGTGCAAATAAATTATGATTTCAATCAACATGGGTCTAATGAAAAAATCATTACACAGCACAATGTTAACCTTAGATTTTACAACTCTCCTACAGCTGCACGTAACTTAAACTATGGTGTTGCTGAAAGGTCTATGTTGTCTTAATTTATGCAGTCGCAAAGTCCTTCTTGTCTGCGTTACTTTTCGAAAATGACCCGCAATTTACCCGGTTAGGACAGCAGGAGGGCCGGGTGCAGAGGGTTGCCTTTCCCCTCCAGCAGATCGCTTTTCTCCATCACTGAGGCCGGTGAGCAGAGCTGGGCCGGGCCGGACTGCAGTCCCGTCAAACCGGGCACGGGACCCAGGGATGGGGTGGGTTTAATTGGCACGGGAACGGCGGGCAGGGTTTGCCCGTTGGCACTGTGGTACAGGCCCTTTGCTGACATGCTGAAGGGCGCGTACTCGGACGTTGCGGGCACGGGCACGGGCACGCCACCCATGGACTCAGACAGCATCCCGACGTGCGGCCACATGGAGTTGACCACGGTGCTGAGCTGCGGGGGCACCGGGTAACCCAGGTGGTGCATGACCGAGGTGAGGGGGAGCCCGCTGGCCATCACACCCTTGTAGTCCCGTCCTATAATGTTCTCGATGGCGAACGGGTGCTTAAACCCGCCGGGCTGTGCGCAAGTGATGCCCCCGTAACCCTGAAAGTGAGGCAGCCGACCCACGGTGCTTGCTGGGCCGGGTGAGTGGTCATGGTGGCTGGCCGCTGTGCCCAGCTTGCTGCCCGGGTGGTGGTGGTGGTGGTGGTGGTGCTGAAAGTAATGCATCATCGGGGAACTCTTGCAGGCCATGTGCTCAGCACGCAGCACCTTGAAGCGCTTCCGTCTCCTCAGGAAGCTGCCGTTCTCAAACATGTCCCCGCAGTCCGGGTGCAGAGCCCAGAAGCTGCCTTTGCCGGGCTGATCGGGGCGCCGAGGGATCTTGATGAAACAGTCGTTAAAGGAGAGGTTGTGTCGCAGGGAATTCTGCCACCGCTGGGTATTATCGCGATAATACGGAAAGCGGTCCATGATGAACTTATAAATGTCGCTCAGAGGCAGCATCTTCTCGGTTGAGTTCTGGATAGCCATCGCTGTCAGTGAGATGTAGGAGTACGGGGGCTTCTGGTCGCTGTAGGAGTTCTTCCCAGGACGAGGCATGGCTTCTTACTGTTTTCTCGAACTTTAAGTTGTTAAACGAAACAGCCTTTGTGGTTTTAATTGAAACGCTGTGTTCTATGGACCTAACCTGGCAGCCTGCGCATCAGTCTCCATCTGACGGGTCGGTTCAAAGATTCTAAGCCATCAGATTAGAAGTCGGTCAATTTTTGTTATATCGCTGAACACAGAGTCGCCTGGAGGCCCGCGGCTGTCAGGTTCGATCCCCGAGAGGCTCCTGCATCCCAAGTTTCTTCTTAAGTCGTTTCTCTGTCAGACTGGTGTTGAGCGTAAAAGTCAAGTCTCTGCGCGTAAAAGTTGAGAGGTCCTTTCAGTCCCCCCCCCACCCACCCACCCCCCTCCTGTTTCCGCAGCGGTTGAAGGATGCGAGGGGCAAGTTTGCTTCGCTGTCTGTGTGTGTGGCTCCTCGCTCCTCTTGTGCGATGCTCCCACTCGACGAGCGCCGTTTTTGTAAGAACCCCCGCAGGTCGCCGGCTCTATTATCTATTATCCAGACACTTGGGGGACACGTCAGGGGTGAGCAGAGGGCTGTGTGTGTGTGTGTGTGTGTGTGTGTGTGTGTGTGTGTGTGAGAGAGAGAGAGAGAGAGAGAGAGAGAGAGAGAGAGAGATGGAGTAAAGAAATGAATAAAAATGAGGGGTGGGTGGTGCGTTTAACACACGCGTTTGCTTCTAATCTCCTGTTTGCCAATCAAAGCGTTCTGCGTCAAGTACACAGGGACAGAAAAGAACCGGGCTGATTGGTTTTAACCACTAAACTGTGTTTAAAGGCACCATTTATTTTGCACGTCTTTCAGCAAGTCGCTAAATCCCCAATAGCTCCAAGGCTTCTCCAATCTGACCCTGACCTTTGACCTCTTCGGTCAAAAACAAAAAGCAGTCAGTCAGCTTCAGCTACTACACGCTGTAATGTTATATGGGTCCATTGGTTCGCATACAATGATCTGAACACCTGACTGAGATATTACGTGATTGAAAGAACCATGGCAGAGGATGTGGATTTGAATATGCCACCATGGCAAATTCCACTCGAGGAAATAAATAGTAAGGAATTGAACAGATAAACACAACCGCGTTGCTAAATTTGCTCGACTGCACTTTCAGACTTTGCAAACAATAAATCATGTCTTCCTTTGCGCACTATCATCAGTGCGCTACTCCTCTGCTCTCAATTACACAGGCGCACACACACATACACACACACACACACACACAGAGAAAGAGACAGACATACACACACACACACACACACACACACAGAGAAAGAGGCAGACATACACACACACACACACACACACACACACACACACACACACACACACAC